>CAUYRH010151639.1:0-60432 GCA_963574655.1 Perodicticus potto
TGGCCGGGCGCCTGTAGTCCCAGCTACTTGGGAGGCAGAGGCAAGAGACTCGCTTGAGCCCAGGAATTGGAGGTTGCTGTGAGCTGTGATGCCACAGCACTCTATCCAGGGTGACAGCTTGAGGCTCTGTCTCAAAAAAAACAAAAAAGAAAGAAAACAGATCTATAGTTCCTTTGAAAACATAGCCATGAAAGGCTTATCCTCAGTAAAGATAGCATATGTTTATTCTCTAGCTGAGGAAGGGAACATCATGCTGCCATGTGATGGCCAAGCACTTTTCTAAGTTGTCCATGGAGCCCACTGGGGTAGCTACACACAAGACAGAAGGTTAGGTATTCATTTTTTCTTAAGGATCACATGAGACTGTGGAACCTGAACATTTGGGAAAAACACCTATGCTGATGTGGGGCCAGCTGGAATGGAGCTTTCTGCCTAAGAAACTAAAATACAAAGAACCAGGCGAGTTTACTTTGCATCCCATAAGTAATTTATGTGAATTTTAATATGACTACTGAGTATATTTATAACCCTATTAGACATTTTATTTTTTTGACCAGGGAAAAATTTGTAAATTGAAGACCTAGACGTGTTAGCTCAGATTCCAGTGTCAAAGGAAGCTGGGAGACATTCTCCCCTGACCAGTTCCTTCCCTCCTGCCATTTTGTGCCATGCATATCTCTCCAAAATCACCGAAACTCAGACATTACTAACACAGAGAAAAGCTCAGCATCGACGAAGAATTAACCAGGGTTCAGCAAACCCTTTCTGGAAGCCTACTATGTGTCTGCTAAGAATTCCACATCTGCTTCTGAACAAGGTAGAGAAGGCAGGAATGGGGGCTGGATGAAGGTCAGAAGCGACTTTAGAAGTAAGGTACACTCAACCAGCAGGCAGGTAGGGTCTTACCGCCACAAGTGGCCAAGAGGGGTGAACATTTTAGGAAACCTGCACAAACCTACCATGCTTAAGCTTATCACAGGATAGCAGGTGAACAGATTGTATCCACTGCCCCCAATAACTCACACTTCATGATTTAAGAAAAGAAATGGGGCTCTATCTAGGGAGGTCACTGCTATTCCTCAATTTTACCCCATTTTTGTTTGATTTTCAAGATAGTCCCTGCTTGTAAAAGAATTTTAAAGACTCACCTTCATTGTTTTCTATTTACTAATTTATATGTGGAATAGCAGAAAGGATTAGAAATAGGTAAAATAAAGTTAAAGGGCGTTGGTGTAGGATTGTGGAGTTGAATAGAAGTTATGGGGAGCAATTCGTTTCGAAAGGTTTAACCTCTGAATTTGTACCAGGCATTAAGATACAGGATACAGAGACAACAGTCTTCAAAGATCTTATTTTCAGGAAGCTAATCTCATAAAGTAGAATAAAATGCGTACAATAAAAGATTATTTATTTATTTATTTACTTTTTGAAACAGAAGTCTCAGTTCATTGCCCTCGGTAGAGTACCATAGCATCATAGCTCATAGCAACCTCAAACTCCTGGGCTCAAGAGATCCTCTTGCCTCAGCCTCCCAAGTAGCTGGGACCACAGGGTGCCAGCCACAACACTCAGCTATTTTTAGAAATGAGATCTCACTCTCGCTTAAGCTGGTCTTGAACTCAAGCCATCCACCCACCCTGCCTCCCAGAGTGTTGAGATTACAGGCGTGAGCCACTGTGCCAAGCCAAAAGATGATGTTTTTAACTTGAAACTGCCAAGGAAACACTCTTTTAGCACTGTAAGGAAAAAAAAAATAAACCATAGACTGGTAAGACAGCAGTCTTGGAAAGATTTAACATTGTTTTTGCTTGTTGCCTTTTAGATATTTACTGGAAGCCCAGAGTAATTTGCCAACCTCTTCTGTTACCTTCCTCTAGCCTCAGAATCTAAAGACTCACACCCCTATTTCACCCCTTGTCAGGGAATAGAAAATTATTGTCATTTTCATCAAACACTGGACAAAAGGAAGTGAGAGTTTAGGAGAGAATAGGGGTTGGCAACTGTGGGCCTTGGGTCATGGTGGCCCACTGCCTGTTTTTAAATGACCCACAAGCTAAGAAAGATTTTCGAATTTTTTTTATTTTTTATTTTTTTTAGATTTTGGAATTTTTTAAATGGTTGGGAGCAAAAATGGAAAGAATATTTTGTGACATACAATAATTAGATAAAATTCACATGTCAGTGTCCACAAAACAGTTTCCTTGGAGCACAGACACACCCACTCGTTGTTCATTGTCTATGGCTCTACAACAGCAGAGTCAGCTGAGTCGTTCAACAGGCTCTGTGTGGTCCAAAGATGAACATATATGTCATGTTAACGTAATGTTAACATTAACATTAACACCAAAAGTTGGGTGATCCTTGGGTGAGAGAAATAAATAAAAAGTCAAAGGAGGCCAGGCACAGTGACTCACACCTGTAATCCTCGTACTCTGAGAGGCTGAGGCTACAGGATCCCTTGAGCTCAGGAGTTCTAAACCAGCCTGAGCAAGAGAGACACCCTGTCTGTCCTAAAAATAGAAAAACTAGTTGGACTGGTTCTGTGCCTATAGCACAGTTGTTACAGCACCAGCCACATATGCCAATGGTGGCAGTTTTGAACCCAGCCCAGGCCAGCTAAAAAAAACACAATGACAACTGCAACAAAAAAATATCCAGGTATCGTGGTTGGCGCCTGTAGTCCCAGCTACTTGGAAGGCGGAGGCAAGAGAATTGCTTAAGCCCAAGAGTTTGAGGTTGCTGTGAGCTGTGATGCTACAGCACTCTCCTGAGGGTGACATAGTGAGACTCTGTCTCAAAGAAAAAGAACTAGCTGGATGTTGTGGTAGGCTGGGTAGTCCCAGCTACTCAGGAAGCTAAAGCAGGAGGATCACTCAATCTCAGGAGTTCAAGGTTGCAGTGAGCTATGATGACGCCACTGTATACCACCTTGAGTGACAAAGCAAAACCCTATCTCAGAAAGAGAGAGAGAACACAAATAACTGAGGAGAAGAGAAGGGAGGCAGCATGAGGGTAAGGGGTCAAGCCAGGGGGCACTTCAGTTTATAAGGCCCCTGAAGAGCCCTGAATTAATGCAGGAGTCCTCAAAGAGATCAGGACAGGATGAGTAAACCAGGAATCCATTCATGAATTTCTCTGCAGAGTGGATTATAACGGGTCATTGTGAAAGTTTGATATACAAAAATTTCAGGAAACATAAAATCCACGCAGACAGAAACAAATGAAGTGCTCCCAGCAACAATCACAAACCAAGCAAATTGAAACTTGCACAAGTGTATCAGAAAGAACATTGTCAACTGTGTTTTCTGGAAGCAAAATAATGGACCATGACACAGTCTGTCTCAAAACCATGTATTGTTTAAATCCAAATTAAAGGATAGATCTAACATTTTTTTGGAATTCTACACACGGGCTAGAGCAGCAGAGGAGAGGCCAATACTATCGTAGCTTAAACCTTCCCTGCAAAGTACAGTAAGACTGTGAGTGTGCGTTTAGGAGGAAGGAGTGGGTATGCAGACACGTGCAGGTTGCAGATACATTTTTTAAAGGTTTGGTAGTGGGGTACGGACTGCCATAGAAGATGCAGGCTTAACTTTTTATTTCATATACTTCTGTAATATTGAAATATAGTCAGTCATACCACTGAACAATGTTTCCACCAATGACAGACTGCATATACGATGGGGGTCTTATGAGATTATAATGGAATTGAAAGTTCTCTATCACCTAGTGATGTGGTAGCCATCATAATGTTGTAACACAACACATTATGTTTTCTTTGTTCAGGTGTGTTTAGATACCCAGATCCTTACTGTTGTGTTACAATTGCCTACAGTGGTCAGTACTGTCACATGCTGTACGGGTTTGTAGCCAAGGTGTATAGTAGGCTATAGCATCTAAGTTTGGGTAAGTGCACTCTATAATGTTCACACAATGACAAAATCACCGAACAACACATTTCTTAGAATGTATCCCCATTGGTAAACAACCTGTGACTGTATTATAACAAATAATTCAATAAAGAAATAAAAAGAAAGATAAAAAAGAAAGAAAACATATACATCATTAAAGAATTAGAAACCCAAGTTTTGTGTGCTCAAAGATGGTAAAAATTTCATTTGACTATGCAAGAAAAGGGAAGTGGAGAGGCAAATCAGGAAATGCTTTACAAGGATGTGACATTCGCAATAAGCCTTTTAAGATCAATCAGATTTGACAAGGTGAAGAGGGCATCCTATGCCAAAGAGATGAACAAAGCCATAGGGGTGGGAGGGCTCCTACCATGGTGAGGAAAGATCTGCCCAGATGGTCTTCAGGCTTTTTGATTTTGGAAATGTGTTCCCAAGGCTGAATTAATTGTATGGACACACACACACTGCACAAAGTATCAGTAGTCAAGGAATGCTTTACTATTTACCTGCACACATGGTAGTAGCTTAGAAGAGAAATAGCAGGAGAAGAAAGGAAAGAACATTTCTATCAATGCTGAAGATACTGTACCATCTTGAAGAATTAATTCTAGCCACACCTGCTTACTAATGTTTTGTGGCAGACTAATCCAAGAGGAGATCGATCCAGCAACTTCAATTCCCAAATTAATTATCAGCCTTGTATTTTTGATTCAAATGGAATTGAGTAAAGCTAGCGTCCAGGTTTATCAGATGGCTGTTCTGCCTTCCTACCCATGTAGTCCACTAGTGCTTCCCACTATAGGATAAAATTTCTGCTTCTTAGAACTGTCTCCAAACCTGCTGAATCAGCATCTCTGCATGCAGTGACTGAAAGTCTGTATTTTTATTAAGTTTCCAGTAATATTGATGAACTAAAGTTTGAGAACCTCAATTCTAGAATGTCTACACCCTAATTTTATATCTACTGTTAATGATCCTGCAATGGCAAATTTAAGCTTTTGGAGACATGGCTTCTAATTTGACCTTTCCAACCAATAGTCATGTCAATGTAAGGAATTTAAGGTCACATTCCTTCTGGCTCGTCTGCACTCCATTAAGAATTACTTGGACTTAGAATCAATAATGACTCCCTTCTTTCCCAAACCTTTCTCTACAGTTTCTTAGAGAAGTCGGTGGAATAACACACAATAAAGCTTTCAGCATAGGGTCTGATACTTAGGAGATGCCAATAAATGCTTATTAGTTCTGCCTGTTTGATTCATCTCTTAAATCTCTTAGCTGATTTGTCTTGAGGATTTGCAAGGAAAAGGTAAGGAACTATCACAGGTCCCTAAAGTAGCAGTGGTGACCCTAAGGCTCCCAGCCTCATGAGTACTTTTCCTCTAGGTCAATGGCTAAAGACAATAAAGACTCTTATTGGTACTGACAGTGGCTCCTGGCCCACTTCTAGATTGTCAGTCTGGAGCTATGACTGAGATGTAGTTTCAACATTTGGTCACCTGTGTAATCCTAGATTCCAATGGAATCTGACCCTGAAGTTGACACAAAGCTACTGGGATTGGAGCAGGGAGGTGAGGGCTGGAATCTGCCCTCCTCACTACCTCCATACTTTACCAGATGCGTCTCCCCTACTAGGGGACCCCATTGGAAACCATCCTCTAAGTCTTAGGCTGTATTGAAACCTAAGAGACAGAAGAAGTGTGGTGTGAGCATTATAAAAACCTAGATTTTTGGTCACTGAAAAAAAAGAGTGAAAAGCCCCACATGAAGAAAAAAGTAACTTGCAACTGCATTACTTTCATTATAAAAGGAACATTTTAAAACAAAAACTAACTTACCAGTATTAGTGACAACTTCAAGAAAAGTTCCCACTAATCCCATTGCCCTAATACAAGCACCATTAACTACTTCAGACATTTGGAAAGGAGACAAATGGCCAAGAGAACAGGTGTAGGATCATAGAAAGTTGAAAAGATCCTGAGCATAATAACGTACCAGACTTACACGCAAGGAAGATAGGGCTGTCTTAGAGATGCTCACTTGTAGAATGTGAAGGGCCTGGGACTTTCTCCCAAACTATAGGACCTCAAGGTCTAAGACTACCTCCTCCCCCGCCCCCTGCTCTGAGTGTGGCCAGGGCTCTGAGGGAAGGGCAGAGGGGTAACGAAAGAGATATGGAGAAGAGGGAGGGAGATAGAGAGCCCAGAGAAGCAGAGAACTTCAGGATGCCCACTAGGGGTAGACTCTGCATGGGTTACCAACCTCTGGACTCAGTGCCAAATGTCATCAGCTAATGTTAAGGCTTTCTCTCCAGTGGAACCTGCACTTATATACCTTCCCATCCTTCTGACACATGGCTAAGAAGCTGAATAATCAGTTTCACTCCCCTTTAGCAGCTCCTGATACCTTTAGGATAAAGTCTATTAGGTGTAATGAAGCTCCTATTAAAAACTCCATACTCATCCCTTCCCTAACCCCTACCCCCACCATCACCATTCTCCCCAACATTCAGCAAATATTCATTGAGCATGTGCTAAGTGTCATGCTAAAAAGCCTACGTGCCCAGTATGTAGAGTCACTAGTCACCAAAATATCCCCCCAGGACTAACCAACCCTCTGTCTCCCCAAAGACCTTTGCTCATGCTGTTCCACTCTTCCCTCTGCCCCAACTTCTCTTCCCCTCTTTCAGCTCCAGCTCCTCTAGGCTGGGGCTTACATACTGCTCCCTTCGGAAGACGGTTTGGCAGTCCTACCCCCTCCCCCCCCTCCCCGGAGGAAGTCGGCCGCTTCCTCCACATGCTCCCACAGCAGCATAGCTCCCTCTTCCCACCTTTACTACTCCTCATGCTGTCACGGGACTCATTACCTGCCATCTTGGGTAGAAGAGGACCAGAGGGAGAACTGAAATTGCTTCTATGATCTAGCTTTGTCAGTGGATGTGACCCGAATCTATTTCCTGAAACTGCCTTATATGAAATAGGAACTATTTCCTTAATCGTCCCAGGAATAGCACATAGCTAGTGTCATTCTACTCATGCAGAAAAGACACTGAGGTGCATGTCCTTAATGAAACCCTGTGGTGAGGGGCCAGCTAGCTATCCACCTAAGCGGCGTTTGGCACAAAATAGCTCTCACAAAATGTTTGCTTAATGCAACCAAATGATGAAGGTCCCCAGGTTTGGAGGTAAAGAGAAGGGGTCCTCGGAAGCATATAAACAAGATCAGTATGAATAATATCACTAGCTTTCAGAAACAAAACTTGCCAGGAAAGTAAGAGCTAAGTTTTAAGAAGCCGGATAGCCTGACTAGACTGTGATTCTTTCAGCACCGAAGACGTATTGTTCCTGTAGATTCCAAGACTGAGTGACTTCTCACCTTGCCTTCTTTCACTGTCAGCTTTTACTCACTGGGTGCTTTTATTACTTTCCCTTGCAGATGCCCCTGTTTCTAATTAGAGCCAGGGGCCTGACCCCGGGAGAGCCGATAACAATTTTGCCCTTAGACAGACGTACCTTATTGGCTAACTGGAAAAGGCAGGTTAATGGTGTCTGCATGGAAGGTATATTATTAGAAGTGAGTCTGTGAAGCAAACTCCCGGTGACTCTAATCTTCAGAATGCTGACTCCTGAGGTCAGTAATTGGGCACCACAGAATTCACCAGAGCAGCAGGCCTAAGCCTGTCTTCAAACCTCTTTGAAATGCAGTTCCTGAGGTCAGGGAAATAATTGCTTCATTTGAAGGGGGTGGAAAGAGATGAGGGGAGAAGAAACAACCTTCATTATTTCTCCAGTTTATCAATGCCCCATGTTCTCAATATCCCAGTCTAATTAAAATAACACAGGCTGCTTGAGAAACTCAATCATTTCCACGGTGATTCTTGTCAGTTTGCTCCTCCTGCCAGCTCCCAGATGCCTAATGGCAGATAAGCCCAGAGCCTGAGACCCCTACACTCCGTCATTAATTCAGCAGCCAGGGTGCCATGAGGCTCATTAAAGTCCTTTGCCCCTGTTATATGAAAACTCTTAATTAACAGGGAGGATATTTTAATGTCAATGCTTTGCAACTTTCCAAAGAAAAATGCCAATGTAATCAACTTGAACTCTTGAGCTCCACTCCTAAGGCGAATCCGCCCTTTTTCTCAACCCCAGGGGCTAACTCTGGACTCGGTTCACATTCCAGATACACTGGGGGGAGGAAACTGCGTGCCTGGTATCTGCTCTCGGGCGAGGGCTTGAAAATTGACTCACTCAGAAGATTCCTCTGAAGTTTGGCCATTGTACTGCGACCCTGGTAATCTGAGAAAAGTTCCAGTCAAGATCCTGAGATCTACTTTTTGTGTTCAACTGCCATAAAAAAGGCAAGAGGGAAAAAATGAACGTGGCTCCTCTTTCAACTAACTCTGCATGGCTCCTGTGGACCAGTCTTAATTCAGCCTTGCTGAAAAAGAAAAAATAAGTGCGAAAGAGATGTGAGAGAAATGAACCAAAATTCACACATTAGGCAAAAAGTAGGAGGGGGAAAGTTTTGAGTTTTATATTTTAAAGACACAAACCTACAACTGAGCTGGCAGGATCAAATTCCCTGGACCGGCCTCTGGCACACATCCTGCGGGAGCCACTGGCCTGGACCCAGCGGGCTGGGTGCACATCACAGAGGACCCACTGCAGAGGCAAAGGGCAACCACTGGCCTGGTCACCGTAGGGACCCGCAGCATGGATCTTTAATCCACAGTAATGTTCCCAGATTGTCACTCTCAAAGCCAGAGCTGAGTGCCTCCCGTGATACCAGGAGTTCCTGCTCTTTTCCCTGACAAGTATTTGTGCACCCAGTCCTGTGAACTAATGGTGTTGGTGAACCATTAGCCCTGGGAGGATTTCACCTGCTTTGAGCAGCAGTCAACATGCTGACGTGTCAAGAAAATAACTGAGAGAGGGCAGGAAGGGCAGGGTAGTGGATTTCAACCAATTCTATCAGAAATAAAATATTTTAAAACAAATTGCCATTTCTCTCTCTCCCCTAAGATGCCAAAGGGATAAGTGTTATTAAGTTAATTTTAAAAATTGTTTAAATTTTTCCTCTTCTGTTCACCTTAATTGCAAGATAGATGTAAACGTCCCTCTTGCTCCTCAGGTCGCAGCAGAAAAGTATTAGAAGGAAATATATCAAAGCTCAGAGGCTGGAATTTTAAAAATGAGATTCAGATGTGTCTATAAATCTGACAGTGAGATGCAAGGAGACCCTTGAAGCCGGTGTGGGCAAAACATGCCTGGAATTTGATCTGTGACCTCACCTGGCCATTTGCTTCATTAAATCTGCTGCTTTGGGGCACACATGGGTCTGAGGTCAGCTGCGGTATTTTCATCCCATTAACAATATGCAATATTGTTTGCTCACCTTCCTTGGGGCTTGCCAAGCCTCCTGCTTGCTACTCATGTATCCTGACTGAGTCAAACTGCAGAAGCAGGAAAAGAACTTAGTGGGTTACTGGTCTGAGTTCAGAGACAAATCCCTTGTTGTGTTGTGGCTTCTTTCATGGGCAGGAGATTGGGGCAAAGGAACAGGGAAAAATAAGACAGAATCAGAAAAGGGCTAGCTGTGAGTATTCACCAAGATGCTTTCAGCCTTGCCTCCACCTCCTGCATATGATCTGCACATCTTCACACCTGTCCAGCTCCTGTGTGCTCCCTGAACATCACACCTGTCCTGCTCCTGTGTGCTCCCTGAACATCACACCTGTCCTGCTCCTGTGTGCTCCCTGAACATCACACCTGTCCTGCTCCTGCATGCCCCCTGCACATCTTCACACCTGCCCTGCTCCTGTGTACTCCCTGAACATCACACCTGCCCTGCTCCTGTGTGCTCCCTGCACATCTTCACACCTGTCCTGCTCCTGTGTGCCCCCTGCACATCTTCACACTTGCCCTGCTCCTGTATGCTCCCTGCACATCTTCACACCTGTCCAGCTCCTGCGTGCCCCCTGCGCATCTGCACACCTGCCCTGCTCCTGTGTGCTCCCTGAACATCACACCTGTCCTGCTCCTGTGTGCTCCCTGAACATCACACCTGTCCTGCTCCTGCGTGCCCCCTGCACATCTTCACACCTGCCCTGCTCCTGTATGCTCCCTGCACATCTGCACATCTGTCCAGCTCCTGCGTGCCCCCTGCGCATCTGCACACCTGTCCTGCTCCTGTGTGCTCCCTGAACATCACACCTGTCCTGCTCCTGCATGCTCCCTGCACATCTGCACATCTGTCCAGCTCCTACGTGCTCCCTGCACATCTTCACACCTGTCTTTCTCCTTCATGCTCCCTGTACCTCTACTCAGAGAGAATTTGAAAAAATACTTAGAAGAGAAACACAGGGAAGTTCCATGAAAGAAATAGCAGGAATTCTGGAGCAAGATAATTCTAGGCCTGTGTCTGCCCTTTGTGGGATGAACTTAGGCACATGATTTAGTCTTTCTGGCCCATGATTTTCTCATCTATAAAAAGGAAATGATAATATTCATGTGCCATATTTGCCATGAGGAATGGGTACAATAACATACCCAAATGCCAAGCACAATTGATCCCTTATTAATATTATGTCAGATTCTTTTGCTTTTCTTCCTCATGTTATCCACGACAGAATTTTGGACTATGAGGCAAGTAAAGAGAGGATCTGGGAAACATAATTCCATTCTCTTAGCAATGAGCAATAGAAGCAAGAGGAAAGATGATAAAATCAAGGCTCTTTATCCTAAGAACCACTAGCAGCAAGAAGAGAGACTCAGGGTGAGGAAGCAGTCTCATGGGGCACCATCCTATTTACTTCTTTAAATACCTTTTCACATCCTGATCTCTCTACTGAGCAACTAAAATGACCACAACCTGTTGGACTTTCCACAAAGCCTGATCAGTCACAGAAGTACCTTATGGGACTGAACTTGAAGTTGACCTTGCTTAGCAGGTAAATTACTTAAGAGGCTTGTCCTCCATGGGTCCCAGGAGTCCCCTTTCCTGTCTCCTAGCCTGTCACTGCATCACAAAATCCAGCTCTCCTACCTCCCTTTGGAGTACGACATTTGCCTGAGGTTCCCTGAAAGAGAGAAGACGGGCCTCCTTCCTGCCACATGTAGCCCAGCTCTCACTTCGTCCCCTGCCAAAGCATTTTCTCCCAAGAGCACAAGGGTCTCCAATCTCTTGCTGCTCCCTCTCAGTCTGAGGATACCCAGTGATCACTAATTCTACAAGTCCAATTCAGGATGTCCAGGCACAGTCACTTCTCCACACCCACGTGTAAACCAGTTTGTTTTTATAGATTCTTCTGCACAGAGAGAAGGGTACACTTCATAAATTCCCTGCAGTCCTCGCCTTGGGTCTGGGTCTCTTGAACACAACCGCTTCAAAAAAGAACCCACACAATTTCCTGAGAACAGACCACAGTGTGCCTTACCTGTACGCATCCACAAATCCTCCCAAAGAAACCCAACGAAAACATACCTGTCCAACGCGCATGTTGCCTAAAGCAAAACAAACAAAAGTAAAACCTCACTCTGGCTGCTCGCCAATTTCTCCCTACAGTGGTTGCATGGGTGCCACTTACTGAGCGCTACTTGTGTGTCCCTCATTCTTCAGGTGTTCACTGTGACAGGTTCTGGAAAGTAGGAACACTCGCTGCCCATCTTCATAAAGCTTAACACTAATAGCCTATTGTCATCCTTTCCCCAAATTAAACACATACACACACATCCATTCAAACATTAAAAGAAAAAAAAAAAGCAAGGCTGTCTCAAAGACTTGAATTCAAGTCTTTCTGTTGGTAAAATAGAGCATTTCGAACATTTAAAATAACCACTTTCCCATTCTGCCCATTTAGGTTTGAGTAACCACGTGGGACTGCACGCTGAGTACAGATTAACAAGCACTTGCTGGTTCTGACATCTCTCGTTCCCTTCTCTATGTATCTACAGCCAGCCTTTTAATGATGTATTGTGTCCTTAGGCAGGAGGGACTTTTGCAGGATCTACCTTGTATATGATTTTTAAAACAAAAATGTTCATTCTTTCTAATCTTCCAGCATATGACCTTATCTCCATGGACTACCTGCATCTGGATATTTAAGTTTTTATGGAGCAATTATAATCTCCATTATCGGGTTTTTCACTGTCCAAGATTTGCATTTCCCTTCACCAATGAATACTCCAGAGAATGACATGACATTTTGAGGAACCCTTCTTTGGTGGCCGTTGCTGTGCTCAGATCCACCTGCTCGGTGTCCTCTTCCTGTCCTACAGCATGCAGTGAGCTAATCTCTCCACCGATGAAGATGCTGAGGCTCACTGGGTAACACACCAGCAAGCTGGTCAATGACAGAGCCTCAGGATTGCAACTTCAGAGCTAAAACCCTAACAGATAGCCTCTTGGTAACTGAGGGGCAGGAGCCAGGCAGGAATACCTGACTTGACTCAGATTCTCGCCTCTCTTTTACAGCCGCACACCCTGGAGCCTGGGTTGGGGCGCAGTGATCTACTCAGCAAAATATTTGTCACAGTAGTGACTCCTCAGGTTCCAGGGCTGCAATGGAATTGGCAGTCAGGTTGATTTCTTTCCCTTCCCTTTTGCTACTGTACACAGTGCTCCATTGGTTTGTAGGTAACACACAGGAGGTGGAAGTAAGGTGACAGGTCTTGATAACCTTCTTCAATGTGCCTCCCGTACTACCTTCTTTCCTGTCCAAAGGAGAAAAATGAAGGGGGGTAGAAATTTTGTTCAGAATCTGAATTTACCCATCTTTATAAGTGCTACAAATAGGGCCAAATCTGGGAGCAAACATCCCAAAAAGGAAGTACATAAAAGTGCTTTTTCACATCTGATTGTATATTACATTCTGAAAATACTGTACTTTGTACTTTGTCCAAGAAGCACCACCTGACACTGCCATACTGTGCCTCACAGATGTACTTTGTCTCCTTTATGTGATCTTGAATGCCATATGTCAGAGAGCCAGACCCAAGTTCAGCAAAAACCACAAATCGATTTAGCTCTTCAGATCTGGACCTTGTCTCCATGACCTGCGTTTCATGGACAGGCCTTTGGACTGCAGTCATGTTTGGATTTTTAGAGGCTTTTTCAAGATGTGTCTGGATTTTTCTTGGGTTTCCTTTTCAAATAAATCCTCCGGTCTTGACTCCTCTGTGTCTGAGTCGGCTCAACTAAAAGCATATTCATTTCTGTGGGAATGTCAGAACAAAGAAGAGGGCAGCTGATTTCCTCTCTGCCCACAGCTGTCTCTAATTGTAGAGATCTGCATCTCCAGAGCCACTAGACTAGCGGTTCTCAACCTGTGGGTCATGACCCCTTTGTTCCATTTGTAACAACATGGCCATTAGGAAGGTTGAGAACCACTGCGCTAGACCGTCATTCAAGTTGGTGGACCCAGGGCATCTCTGCTTATAACACTGCAGATCTTCTGGCTGGCAGAAGTCAGCTCTCTCATGATCACTGAGATTTGGTGCCATTATAAACAACCACTTCCATGAGCCTTTTAGATAAAAATAAACTGAAATAGCATCTATCAGTGGGTTTAAAAGAAGAAAGAAAGAAACTGTATTTACATCCTCTTCTTCCCACTTCCCACTTCCCACTTTAGACCCTTTAGATGGGTCTAAAGTAGAACTTTGCAAGTTCCTTGCCTGAAGTGATTCTCTTAGGGAACCTTTAAGCAAAGTTATCTAGTTCAAAACAAATTCTGCAAAGACCTTGCATAATATGTCATATACTATAATATAAATTATTTGGGAACCTTAACTAATTATAGATGCACAATGTTATCTTGCTTGCCTCTATTTTTGGAAATACAAATCCACTTAGAAATACTAATTTTTCTCAAATTTTTATTTTCTGTCCAAAACACCTGATAAGACACATTCTGTTCAGTCACAAGAGCTCTCTCAAGGCATGGTTTGGAGACAAAGAGAGAAGTGAGTGTCTCATAAAGGAGGTGACAGGCTCTGCATTATCTTAATGTGTCAGGAAAACAAGGCAATTGTTAAAAGCCCCACAGGTGATCAGGATGTACTGAGCCCCAGCCTCCCCAACAGCTCTTCCTGCCCTTGTATAAAAATACAAAAGTGGAAATATCTACTGCCCCCTAGGCAACCAAACACCAAGAGGCTGTTGAGGTATCTATCACTTAGAACAGCACTTGAAATGATTCTTTATGCAGTCAGAATACATTTACTGAGAAGGACTGGAAAAATCCCCTAACATTCCCTATTAAGGAATATAACACATATAACAGATACATCCTAGTATAATTGGGCAATAATTATTAAGTTTCTACAGAGGTTACAAAATATAAAATGTATAAATATAAAAATATATTTAATTGCTATCAGTATAACCCAGTTCTCTGTACTCTCTATGAATCCTCAACGATAAAAAAAAAACATTAAAAAAAAGGGGGAGATAGATGGTGAAGGTCACTTAGGACCAAGAGTGAACAGAACAGCTGTATCATGAAAAAATATATATATATGTATATACACATATATATACATATATATGTATATACACATATATATACACATACACATATATATTTACTATTTATCTTTTAGTGATTGCAGCTTATATTTATAAAGCTAGTTTGGACCTTTTACTAAGAACATACATAATTCTGTCTACTATTCACTAGCACTTTTAAATTTTTTTCATTGTGTGGGTCCTGTGTAATTTAACCATATTTGGATCTAAAATTATTAGACAAGAAAGAGTGAAATATTCTACTCACATTATTTTCTTAGAACTGTCCCTAAACACAATAAATATAAATGGCCTAGTTTTTTTTTTTAAATAATCTAGAATCTGAATATGAAATGAATCATTCATTACTTAATGGCTTTCATTTAAAGAACTGGCAAATAGACTTATTCTGCCTTCCATCCTCCCCTTATCCCAGATAGGAAAAAGAAAAGCAATAATTTTTGTTTGAAATAAAATCTTCATCTTTATTACATTATAGCTACTAAAATTACGACATAGTCAGCAGAACCTCCTGAGTTGTAAACCATTGAATCAGGTAGCCAGTAATCAGGTTTGCAGAAGTTTTTCCAAATTAAAAGCTTAATTTAGAACTTTTATTTCTGAAGAGGTCTGCTTCCTGTTTTAATTTTCATTCTTAAGCTATCACCAGAGAAGAAGTTGGAAGAGTCTATGGGAGAATTTCCACTCTAAGCCAAACAGCACAGCTTTAGGCTTGCCTCATTGTCTGTGTACTTGGAGCTGCATAACTAGGGGGAGAAGCATGGGATCCACTCATGTGTTTGTCATTGAGAGGAAAACTGGTTCCATATGTCCATACACACACACCTCATTTTGTGTCTGGCCTTCAGACTAGAAACATCACATGGCCATGTCAAGGAAACAGAAAAACAGCAATCTGCTTTTGCTTAAACCTACTTACAAGAAAAAGCACATTTAGATGACCTATTCAGAAGGTGTTTTAACTTTATTCCACATGGCCAACAGAACTTGTGTGAAATGAACCAATTCTTTGCTTTTTTAAAAATATGAATCATTAACATTTTCAATTACAAAATTTGTTTTGGTCAGGTGTTCAAATAATCTCCAAAGGGTTTCCCTCTTATTTCTCCTAAGTTAAAAAAAAAGTATATCTCCAAAAAAAGTATAAGAATTAAGTTGAATTCACTAATGACTTTCAGAAAGGAAAGGAAAGGGGTGATGTGTTAGAGGACTGAGACTGAATACCATTAGAATAGAAATAGAAAAGGATTTTGATACAAATACTGGAAGTCACAAAATAATTTGGGGTGAGAGTTCTTATACACACATGTACATGGACACAACTCTGTTTAGCAAACATGTCACATGATTTCTCTATGACATTCTTATCCCCACAGTTCTCAGGCTGGGCCAAGTTATATGAATTGACCTTATTTCATCTTCTTAAACTTATTTATCTGATTTTCACAGTTCTGAGAATGTTTCCCCATTTTTCCATGAACTTTACAAGTCAGTTACCCTACAATAGTTTAACAGCCTGGCACCCTGAGCCCTCTGGTGGCATTTTGGCATTTGGCACTAAGAGCCTTTACCTTCAATCCTTCCCAAAATACCTCAGTCCTGCTAGGAGAGTCAGGCCTGGAGTGCTCTCAGTGAATTACTGGGGAGTTCTAGGGGTGTTCCACACCTCAGTGGGTATTCCTGAATTTACCTCTTCAGACTATCATTTTTCCATGTTTCTTTGTGGCTCTATGACCAGGAGAAGGGCATGGTGTAAAAAGCGCCAGGCTGCACACCACTTAAGCCATTTTCACACCCTAAATGACCTGTGGCAGATTCAGCAATAGGCCAAAACATACACAAGAGTGAAGATGTTTTTCTTCCTCAAATTCCCCCCTTCTGTTTGTGAAGTTGGAGATGCAGCTGCTGGTTCAGCAGGAGGAGGCAGCACTTGCCATTTGCACCTGTGTCCTAAATCTCCCATGCTGTGATGACCCCTTCACATCTCCATGAATGCAATATCCCATCGCTCAAATTCCCTCCTCCAGTAGAAATTGTGTGTAGGAAAGCTGAAATAAAAAAACTACACTCTGACCTTAGGAATGCAACATCTTCTTTCAAAATGTTTTCAAAACAAGGGAGCAATGACAGCTACTAATCTAAGAACGCAGATTCAACAATTCTCCCCAAAAAGACAAAATAACAATTTTCAGCCCATCAGTTACATATGACAAAGTTAAATTGATTTATGAAAATACTTTAGTATTATACACAGAAAAAACTATTTCTTAAAGATGAAGCAGACTGATTTACTTGCAAGCAACTTACTTTCAGCCACCTGTATAGGAAAATTGCCACAAATTCACATCTTATAATTAAATATGCTATGTTAAAATGTAATTTAATTATAAGTAAATATGTAATATATTAAATTAAGGCTAGTATTAATTATTTAATTAATGTATCGTTGCTAATAATTTTAATCATGTTTAAAAGATTCTTCAAAGGCCTAATATATTACGATTGATACATCTCTTCACTGATTTCCATCTATGGCCTTACTGAATACCAAATACTGAGATAGCAATGCAAAATTAAAGCACTCTAATTAGAATCTATTAATTAAATGTTTCTCTGGCCCCATTGATTCTTTTTATATATAAATATAATTTAATTTTGGATGTTGGGTTTTAATTGTACATTTCCTGTTACAAAAATTTACTTACTATGATACTAATAAAATAACTTCTAGACTCATTTTATCAACTGAAAGGGGAATTGAGGGGCAAATCCCTGGGTTTAAATTGTGAGGAAACGCGGAAAAGTAAGAGGAAGCTGGAGTGGGGAACATTATTGGCTTTGTGACTTTTGACCAGTTACCAAACTTCTCTGTTACTCAGTTTCCTAATCTATAAAGTAAGAACAATTAATAGTATCTGTCTCAGAATATTTTGTAATGATTTAACAAAGTAATATATGTAAAGTTCTTAGAATCAGAAACACATAGTAAGTACAGAGTAAATACTAGTCACTTCTGTAATTTTTTTTTTTTTTTTTTTGAGACAGAGTCCCACTCAGTCACTCTAGGTAGAATGCCGTGGCATCATAGATCACAGCAACTTCAAGCTCTTGAGCTCAAGTGATTCTCTTGCCTCAGCCTCCCAGTTGGCTGGGACTATAGGTGCCCACCACAATCCCCAGCTATTTTTAGAGACAGGATTTCTCTTTCTCGTGAGAAAGGCTGGTCTCGAACTTGTGAGCTCAAGCAATCCGACTGACTTGTCCTCCCAGAGTGCTAGGATTACAGATGTGATCCACCATGCTTGGCCCACTTTTGCAATTTAATAAAATTTTCAACTACTTACTGGACTTTTCTGTTTGAGCCTCAAAGTCAATACATCTAAAGTGGCATTATTCATCTCCTCTTCAGGGCAAATTCCTCTCCCAAATTCCTTGGAAATGCAGCCCAGAGCAATGCTGCTACAGTGGCCCACAGAGGTATTGCCAACACTTTCTGTTCTTCCAACTCCTCATTCCCACCCGCATCCAAGCTGTCACCAAAGCCTCTTGACTCTTCCTGCAAAACTGGTCACCATGGTTCAGTGCCCATAGCTCAGTGGTTACAGAGCCAGCCACATACATCAAGACTGGCAGGGTTCAAACCCGACCAGGGCTAAGTAAACAACAATGACAACTGCAACAAAAAAATAGCCGGGCATTGTGGTGGGCACCTCAGCTACTTGGGAGGCTGAGACAAAAGAATCACCTGTGCCCAGGAGTTTGAGACTGCTGTGAGCTGTGATGCTGTGGTACTCTACTGGGTGACATATTAAGATTCTTTAAAAAAAAAAAAAAAAAAAAAAAAAACAACTGGTCATGGTTCTCACTTCCTCCCCATCCCAGCACCACCTTCCAGGGAGACCCCTGTTACTTCTAACTTCAGTATATGTATGGCACAGGCTTTGGTGCAGCCTTGGGGGTGTGGCCCTCCCCCAAGAATGCTGTCTTCTGGTTTCTCAAAACAATGCCATCTGCATCTTCCTGAAATGCTGCTACCACAAGGCCACTTTCCATCTTGAGTCTGACTTCCACATTCTATCCCAAATTACCTTCCAACCTTAACTTTAACTACTCCTGTGAGCCAGTCCTCTATAACAGGCTTCCTGAAGCTTCAGTCACAGGAAGCAGAGCCTCAATGAAGGTGACCTGGGTCAACAGAGGCACAGAGGGGCAACTCTGTGTAGCTAATGTCCCTGGTGCTGCATGTAGGGAATATGAATCTCAGAGGCAAACCTCTTGCAGTGAGAGTTACCAGAGAAAATTACAATATTAGAGACAGGCTTTTACTGAAAAATCACACCGTCCAGTGCTTCCCAGGCACAGGTAGGCAGTGTGCATGTGTGCAGCAGGGCCTGGGTAGGAAGACACATGGTGACTGACCCTGCTCTCAAGTGTTGGGACCAGGAGACTGTTATAAAGTGACGTGCACTACACACACTCCATCTGGAGCAAGTAGCTGCTATTCACCTTCACCAACTGTTGCCATCAGGAATGTGGCAGAATATTCAAAAACTTCCCAAATGTTTGAGAAATTTGGAAAACAATTACTATTTCAATGTTGGCAACTAATTTAATAATAAAGCATTGTTTGGGCAAACCCCATGGAGATGCAGTAAAAAAAAAAAAAATGTGCTGGCCAACCTGACCAACCATCCTGCAGGCCACCATCTTGCTGGGCACTGAAGGGCAGTCCTCTACTGGGGAAAGGCATCCCCTGCCCAGCCCTAGCCTTCCGTTATAGTGGCTCAGACACAGATATATTCTTGACAGATTGACTCTCTCAGTACATCTTGATTTGAACTCTCTGAAAGAGGCTCCAATTGAGTTAACCATTCACCTCCTAGTAGACAGCAGTCAGACTCCCCTAGGTCACTGGCCAGCCCAGAGAGGGATGCAGTCTGCACCCACCCATTAAACCCTGTTAGGAACTTTGCAGAGTCCAGACTGCTCATCTCTCTCACTTTGTGAACACCAGCCACCTGGCCTTCTCTTAGTTCCATCTTCCACTGTCTCCTGTCTTACCACAGAGCTCTCCCACAGGACATAATGGGGTCATGCTGTCTTCTTCAGCACTACTCCTTTGGGGACTCCTTTCTTTCCCCCCACTAAAGATCCTGCATCACCCTGTACCCGGAGCTGATACTCAAACCTCTTCTGGTACTGTGCAGGCACTGACCAATCAGAACACAGGTCTTGTCAGAATGGATGCTGGGACAGGTCCTAGAGGCTTCCTGCTGGACCATTTATTACTAACACACTAGTGGCGGGAAGCAGTCCCAGGGGGCCCAGAGACAGGGAAACAGTCCCAGGGGTCCCAGAGACAGGGGTCCCCCTGAGGGGGCCCACAGTAGCAGGTCTACTGTTGCGTAACACCCTACCGCAAACCTAATAACTTAAAACATCAATGTATTCTTCCTTACAATTTTGCAATCTGGCCTGGTTTCAGCTGGGTGGATTTCTGTTCCATGGGGCACCTACTGGGATAAGAATATCCAAGATGGCCTCTTCCGTCACAAGCCTGGGGTCTTGGCTGGATATACTAAGAGGTGAGATGTGGCGGGACATCACTTTCTCTGTGCAGCCTCTCCCCCAAGCCAGCTTGACTTCCTGACAGCATGGTGGTCTCTGAATAGTTGGGCTTTTTGCGTGACGACTGGCTTCTGAAAGGGGAGAAGCAGAAGCCACCAAGTCTTCTTCAGACCTGGCCTCAGAAGTCTCAGTCTCCCTTCCGAGCATTCTTTAGGTCAAAGCAAGTCCCAGCCCTCATTCACAGGAGGGGAAAGACCTCACCTCTTGAGGGGCAGAACAGTATGTATGTGTTAGAAAGGAAAGCGGCTCTCTGAGGGAGGCTCTCCCACAATTAGTGTGGACACATTTAAACATTTTAACACGTGATAGAGCAGAACGCATGCTTATTGGCTGAATATCTGGTCTTTTAGGTCACTGTTGCAATTTTACATTTGTTGGCAATTTTTTTGCTACGATTCTCCCAGATGACAGGGACTGGGCTGAATTTTCTCAGTGCTATGTGTCTAGTGTCTAGCGTAGTTTCTGGCAGGCTGTGGCATTTGATAGCATTTACTGAATGAATGAATATCAAAAAGCAGATTCATAATCTCACTGGACTGCTTCAGCAACTGAAATGCTCCAACTCTTGTGTGGTGAAAATTTGAGAAAAGGTTTTTAACAGGGAGCAACAGAAAGTTTAGAGTCAGAGTTCTCTCGGGCAGAAGAGCTAGTTTTGCTAGAGGGCACAAGAATGCGTATTTTGGCGCCAGATACCAGGTGTCTGTGGGAGGCACTGGGGTGGAGAAGAACCAAAATGAGAAAGAGAGATTTAATACAATAGATTTCTCCCCCACTCCTCTGTTTTGTGGAGGTTCTTTGCACCCAGCATAGATTCCCTACAACTGATAAAAATCATCAATAAGAGAAGCCACCCACCAAGACTTGATGGGGCAACCTCCCAGGAAGGCTCTCCTTAGGCAAGAATTAATACCTTCTTCTAGCTTGGAATGCTTAACTGGGAGGTAAAGGTTGCATTTGGGAGGCAGCCT
Source organism: Perodicticus potto (assembly GCA_963574655.1). Taxonomy (NCBI): domain Eukaryota; kingdom Metazoa; phylum Chordata; class Mammalia; order Primates; family Lorisidae; genus Perodicticus; species Perodicticus potto. The sequence continues at coordinate 21,035 of CAUYRH010151639.1, forward strand.
GGGGTAAAGACAAGAAAGGGACTCAGCAAAACTGGGTTTCCTTCCAGCTTCGCCATGCTCTAAATAACCAAACTCCACCCCAACATTTGCGGAGAGCTAACTAGCTTCAGGTTTCGACACTTTTTGATACAATTAAGCTATGCTCTGCCTTGTTATGAAATATGACAATCCCACCCTTCCAAGCTCTTTGTCCCCAGCAGTAATGCCCCCTCTTCCTGCTGATCCAGATTGGACCCACTCTCATCATCTGGTACACCCACCCACTCCTGCTCCTGCCTCCATTCTGCCCACTGCCTCTCCTGGAACACAGGTAAAATTGGGTTCCTGCGATCCCTGCTTCCAGACTCTCCTCACTCCACTGCACCTAAGTACTTCCGACTTCCCTGCCATCTGATGGCAACCCCCGAGGATTTTCCACCCAGGAGCAGGAGGCAGACACACATGGTTAGGCACTAGTAGTTTGACTCTAAGGCTGCTCACTTGCCTGGGCTCCTTTCCAAGGCCCAGGGAAGGGCAACCTTACCTGGTTACATATTTGTGTACTATATTTTAACCACCATGGTTCTGACCCCTTATCATTTTTCATCTATTTTCCTGGTGTTGAATGGTGGTGGGCTGTGTGTGTTTTATGATCTCCTGATAATGGGAACTTGAATTGGTGATACATTTAGTTTGAGTTTAGAGGGACATGTTTATGTGGTTCACTTAAAGGTGCCCACATTGGTTAAAAGCAAATAGTGAGGTTTAGAAACTGCTTGGATTATACCCAAAACATTTGGGAGGGAAAAGGAAAAAAAAGCATAACACAAAGAAAGAAATGATGAATGTTCTGAGATGATGGTCATGCTAATTAGCCTGCACTGTGCATTTTATGTATCAAAACATCACTATGTGGGCGGTGCCTGTGGCTCAAAGGAGTAGAGCGCCAGCCCCTACTCCTGGTTCAAACCCAGCCCCAGCCAAAAACCGAAAAAAAAAAAAAAAAAAAAAAAAAAAATCACTATGTACCACCTAAACGGGCACAATTACTATGTGTCAGTTAAACATACATAAAATTAAGGTAGATCTCCTAAAAATCTAAAATCCTAAAAATGAAACCAAATTAAAAACTCATATGCATTCCTACATTCAAATCAACTCTACATAACAATAAGTAAAACAAAAGAAAACTGTAAAGAAGGGAAAAAGCATTAAGAAGAAAAGATAAATTTTGAATAAAAGTAATGGATAAGCTCTTGGACCATTTTATAATTTGATCAACAATTTGAATCATAGGGACACTCTGGAAACAATTTTAATTTCAGGCTGATTTGGCACAAAATATTGACATCAACAGATTTAGTACAAAACTCATAATACACATTATAATGAGGGCATTGACAACAAACTATCTTGTGAGTGTCATGAATGAAGAGTGTTTGAGATGAGTCAACACACAGGACAGTGCAAAATCCTCAGAAACCTTACAATTCTTACAATTCGTATATGAAAGAAGCTGGATGAAGCTTTGTTCAACTTCAGCAACAGCACTAAATCTTTACACGACATTACCAATAGCAAGGCATCAGGATGAAAGAACTTTTTTACACTATCAATTTAAAAATTTTTTCTGACCCACTATGTTGAATAAAAACTGAATTATCCTTCTAGGATCATTATAGAACTGATATACAAAATCATTTTCATGTGAAAAGCCTTTCAAAAAGTATATAGCTTCCCCCCCAAAAAGGAAAATGTTTCATAGAGATATGACAGCCAATTACTTAAAATGTCATTTTATTTTTTTAGGTTGGCTTTCTTTATGCTATTTGACAGCTTTTTAAATTTTATGATGTATTGTAGTACCCCGTCTCATTCAACAAAAATATCTTTTTTTATTCCTAATTTTGTGTTTATTACTATGCATGCCTTTTCTTAAAGAAGAAACGTCAAAGTATATAAGCATCAAGCCACATAAAACCAGCTCTGCCTCCCCAGTAGTCAAAGCCCCTTCCTCTCTCTTAAGAGAATACAAATTCACTCACAGACCTCCTTCCTTCCATCTAACCCTGGGTTTCACAGGAGGTAGTTCCCAGCTCCAGTCTCAGATTTCCATTCCTCTTACTGGCAATTGCTTTAGATGCACACCTATGATATAATTCTGGCAATGAATAGGGAAAAACTTCTATCAGAGGATTTGGAGAAAGGTTTGCTTTTCTCCTTAAAGACTTTTTTAAGCTACCCAGGGTAGATGCCCTATCTTTGTCATCTGGACATTGTTGTATTTGGATGTGATTTCTGGTGCCACAGCAGCCATATTGTGACAATGAGAACCAGCCTCAGAACAAGCCAACCAGCAGAGAAAGAGCCAACCCAGGCCCTACATTGAAACTACCATGTGAAACTGTGATATGTGTTTTCTCTTTATCAAAGCCAGTTGAGTCAAATTTTGTGTTACTTGCAGCTTAAAGTTTCTCAATTGATACACTGACTCCCACAGCTTTCCATTGCCTCCAACAAGTTTCTTATGGGCAATTTTTTGTACAATTAAAAAGTGATGATCAAAGAAGGATTTTTAAAAATTACATGGTTTTTGTCATACAAAGAGAATTTTTTTCTTTTGCTCAAACTATTTAAGGAAGGGAAAAATAATGACAGCAAATGTCACAGGGAATACACATGATAGACATTATTGCATACCATTATTTGGTACACAGTGTACATTATATACTGTACTATGGTGTATGTTTTCTGTACTAGTAATGCTACATTAACCATGTAATGAATGAGTTTTAGTTTTATCACAGTCCAATTATTAAAGTCTAGTTGCTCAATTAGGATGGAAGCAGGTCTCCATGTGGTATCAAGTCTAATTAAACTTTGAGGTTTTGTTTTATATAAGAGGCTCTTGGAAGAGAAGACTTAATCAACACTATAAAGATCTGTGACTACAAGCATCGCCCCTTGGCGCTAGAGAGTGTTGCTGGTATTGGCTGGCGAGGCTCCGAGGAGCAGATCCAAGGTCCTGCCACAGCCTGAGCCCTTGCTCTTTGAAGAAGCAGCTAACAGAATGCAGCCCTGCCATCACCTAAGCTCTCAAAGTATCTGTCAAACTCTTCAATTGCTATGTGTTTTGGAGTCAAGTGGTTGTGGTCAGTAACTCACATATGGAAAGGTGTCACTTCACATTTCCAAGAGGATGAGAGACTCCAAGTTCTTATCAAAATAAAAAATATACCACTCACGTAACAAACTGTGTGTCTGGAATCATTTCAAAGCTGCATGACAGTAATTTTTTAGGTTCTCAGTAATCTTGTCTCATCCTACCCACCTTACCATATTTCACAGGACATACAGCCTCTAGTCTTAAAGGAACACACGCTGTGCATACTCTTCTCACACTTCTACGCCTGCAATCTTTGGTTCAGTTTCCTTCCCCTTACCCCTCTCAGTACTATATCCGTCTCAAGCACAATGGTCCTCATGAAGCTTCCTCTGATTAATTCAGCTTATTCATCTCTCCCTTCTATATATTTTAGTAGCATCTATATTTCTTTTTCATATATTGTAGTGTATGATATTGACTCATAAAATGATACAAAATCATCCTGTCTCTATTAGCCTTGTCTCCTTAATTGTATTCCCATGAAGACAGAGACCAACTCCTCTATATCTTTATATCTCTAAAGATACAGTAATAATTATATAGACATTTCTCCAAATTCCATCACTCAAGAAATATTTTGAAATTGAAATTACTTATAGTATTTCTCAATTGTTTACTTGTCAATTATGTATACAATATGGCTAGAAAAAGGTCTCAGATGATATTAAAGGGTGAGCACCCATGACCCAAAGATGGCTAACGCTACAAATCCAGACACAACTCCAGACATAATCCAATCACAACTCCAGACTTTTAAAATGAATAAAAACTAAAAGCAATCAACTCTCTCCATTGATATATAAATGTGCATGAATGTTTCATGATGAATAACTATCAGTGCTTGGCTTTAGAAGCAAGTCTTATAAATAATCACCTCTTATCACTATGTGATGGGACAACTGGCTAAATGAGCACTGACATCTTTGGACATGAAGGCCAATGTGCCTATACTATACACAGGACAAGACTGAAACCCGACGGGCAGCTGGCACCCAGCATTGAGGCATGACAGCCTGCTCCCGACGTATGCTGCTTCAACTTACAATTTTTCAACTTTACAATGGTGTGAAAGCAACATGCATTCAGTAGAGACCATACTTTGACTTTTGACTTTTTCCTGGGTAAGCGCTCTATGTTGCCAAATGATTCCGCCCAAGTGCAGGCTAATGTAAGTGTTCTGAGTAAGTTTAAGGTATCCTAGGCTAAGTTATGATGTTTGGTAGTTTAGGCACCTTGAATGCATTTTCTACTCACAGTCTTTTCAATCTATCATGGGTTTATCAGTACATAACTTCATTGTTATGTTGAGGAGCATTTCTATAATATTTATGTATTAATTTTTACGTCACTGACGCATACTTTACAGTGGTATACTTGCAAACATTTCTCCCATTCATAGATTCCAAGCATGCAAGTTTCTCTCTTCTGAGCTCTGAGTCAGGAAATCTGCCGGCTGTGGCTGGTGACCCACACCACAAGCCACCCACCACTCCACCTCATCCTGTGCTCTTTGGCCCACAGAAACACTCAAGGAGTTCTAACTGATGCACATCTGTATATATTTATTGATCCCTAATAGTTATTTAGAAATATAGTGACAGTTGGTTTGGTCCTTTATAGCCCAGTTTGGGGAGCAAGCATTATTAAATAATCACAAAAATAAATATATGCAGATACAACACTCACTTTTTAGTTATACTGAAGGCATGCCTTACCACTTTATATTGAGTTGCCTTGAATCCTTACTTTGTGCAAGGAATATCCATGATGAAGATTCTGGAGACAGAATGGAGTCCTATTGGAGAGAGGAGCAGATCCAGCTATGGAAACTCAATCACCAGGAAACCCAGTCTCCAGCTTTCATAAGTACTTTCTCTTTTTCCTTTTTTCTAAATGGACTGTAATCTGTATATGCCGTCTCTTCATGCTACATTGAGCTGTTCTCTTGCTAGGTTTAAAACTGGTACATTAATTACAACATATTGCATTATGTTGTAGTAACAAATGCTCCTAAAATATCAGTAGTTGTAAAAAAAGAAAGATTTATTTCTCTTTCACATTACCTGTCCTCCATCAAGAACGTGTTCTCTACTTTAGCATCCTCCACCAAGAACTCCATCTGAGGAAGGCTTCACATCTGGAAGGAAGAAGGAAGCTTGGAACACTTGCTACCCTCACTCACAGTAGATTGGCCTGAACTGATCAGATGGCTCCACCCAGCCACAGAAAGGGACAAAAACTTTCTGTGTGCCTTAAAGGAAAGAAGAATTGGGTCTCAGTGCACAACACTAATGATTACCTTAGTGTGTTTCACAGATTCAAAGTCACCTGAAAGAAAGGATTGTGTCAACCCAGGAGCAGCCACATTCAGTGGAACCACTGGTTTTCCTTGGATGACCACTTCAGTTAGAGAATATCCTGCCTTTTTTTAAATTGCAAATTAAAATGAGGGTACAAACTATTACGTTACGTTGTGTGCATTTGTCCAAGTTGTAGTTGAACCCTTCACCCAGGACGTGTGCTGTATACCCTACGTTGTGCCCATTGGGTGGGAGCACACCAATTCCCCTTCCTCCTCATTTCTGCTCCTTCCCCCCTTTACTTGAATTTAATTGTTTTTTCTCTTCCATGTAGTTTTTCATCTACCAGTTTCATATTAGTATTGAATACATTGGATTCCTGCTTTTTCATTCTTGATACTTTACTGAGGAGAATGTTACCCATGGTATAGATCCTTCTTGGGAAGTTGACATTCATTTGAAAAACTAGAAACAAATATATTCAAAAGGTTTTTCTACAGAAGACAGTCATGACAATTAGGCACGATCAGTATGTATTTTTCTGGGGTCTCTGAGAGCTAGTGCTGTTGAGAATACTCACAGATGAAGGGGAAAAAGCAGCCAGGTGCCAGCTGTAAGAAACTTACACAGGGTTGAGTTTTCATTGGTACCAAAAGAATGTGTGGGAGCCAAAGGAGGGCTTGACCCTTCCAAGTACTAAAGGATGCAATAATGCTAACTGCATGATACAGAAAGGGCAGTTGTTGGCCTGCTTGTTTTTTAATAATGGTCCATCTCAGGCCTGACCATAACCTCTTAGCCAAGAGGAGCCTTATAGAAGAGGCCAGACCTATAGCTTTTTCTTACATTCCTTCATTCCCCACATGGAATAAGATGATGCTTGGATGTTGCAGCTGGTCTCTGACTGCCTGTGCCACTGGAGACTTGTGCTGAGGCAATACTGCCCCTGGATGGTGTGTTCCTAAGAAGCTCCATGTGAAAAGGGATATCATTCTTCTTGGAGATAGGAGAAGACTGGAAGACAACAGCCTTGGAAGGAGAGGTGGTATCCACAGTATCAGTGTGAAAGGCAGGTGGGGTGATGTTATTCCACAGGCCCTGCCCATTAGAGTGAAAGTGACAGGAGGAGCCATGATGTTAAGGCTCATGAATACAGGGGCCCTGAGAAAAGAGGCTGCCAAATACAAATGCAAACTGATGGGCAGTTTTTAGGTGGTAATTAAACATGATGGTGGTAGTTAAAATTTGAGGTAGGGCAGCAGACCATAAGTGGAGATGGCCTGATGGGAACTCTGGTCTCTGCGGGGCATCTGTTCTGCACTACAGGGGATTGGGGAAAATGGAGGTGAGATCATGCTAGAGGCTAGGCAAGATCTGAAAATCACAGCCTTGGAAGGGGGAATGGTGTCCATTTCAATGGCCTCAAGGTATACAGTAGGCTGCCAGGTCAAGTGTGCAGACATGATAGCTCTGGTGGAAAGCCTAGCTGCTGTCAAGGGGGTCAATGTGACTGTGACAACAGCAGGGTTCCTGGCAGAAGGGACTGGAGGATGGGTGGGGAAGAAAGAAGGAAGTGGAAAAGGGAAGGAGAAAGAAGAGAAATAGTATAAGCCCTTTCAAACTTCTCTAGAAGCAGAAATGATTTACAGTTGAACCATATAAATTAATCAAATCAAAGAAATTAGAATATCCATCTCCTCATACATTTATAATTTCTTTGTGTTAAGAACTTTCCAATTCTACTCTTTTAGTTATTTTAAAAGCATACCCTAACTTCTTGTTGATTATAGTCATTTTGTTGTGCTAGCAAATATTGTTAATTCTATCTAACTACCTAACTATATTTTTGCACCCACTATTCACCCCTACATTATTTCCCTCTCCCCACTACTCATCACAGCCTCTGGTAAACCACTCTTCTGCTCTTTCTGTATGAGATCATTTATTTTAAATATTTAGATCCCATGAAAGGAGAGACAAAATAGAAGGAACAGAAATGGCAAAGACTTGAGACCACATTTGAGGAATAAAAAGGAAGTTAGTACTGTCAGCCCCTAAAGAGTAAGGGAAAAGGGAGCATAGGAGATTAGAGGGAGAAGTCAGATAATTTGAAATTCTGCCTAGGAAGATAGCTTGAATTTTATTCTTAAAACAATTAGAAGCTATGGATTAGTTTTCAGTGAGGATTTGCTTATGATAGGCGCATGGATTAAATAAATTAATATATACATATAATGTACTTGGAAGAGTGGCTGGCAGAGAAAGCCCTATAAAAGCATACTTCTTCTTATCTGCATTGTTATTATCAAGGATTGAGTTGTAAAAGATCAAGAATGAAAGCAAGGAGACCAGTTGGGGCCTATTTCCATAATTATTGGAGCCTAAACCAGGATGGTATCTGTAAAATTGGAGAAAAATGGGATTTACATAACAAAGTGTAACACCAAAGTCCAATCAATAGGCATTTCTGATGAACAAGGAAATAAAGGAACGAAGGACTCCTTCAGGTTTCTGCCATGTCATCTGTCAGGTGATGCTACATTAATCAATCTAAAGAGGATTGCAGAAGCAACCAGTCCTGGGGCCCAGGGGGAGGGAATCAAGAGTTCCATTTTATTCTGTTGAGTTTGAGGTACTATCAAATATCTCAGTGGAAATTCCAAGTATGCTATTATTCCCATATACTATGAGGAAACTAAAAAGGTTTTTTTATAATGAGGAAGATGAGATTTAGAGGACTCAGCAATCTGCTCAAAGTCAAAGTTGAGAGGTAGAGGGAAGCCTACAACTTAGCTAAGAACGCTTCCCAGCCAGAGATCTCATTCTTTCATAGATAAACATCCTTAGCAGGAGATTTGGGTCCCCTGTTGGTACAAACAGGAGCATAGAATTGACAGTAGCATCTTCAGTCACCTGTAAGGGACTGGAATCTCAGAAATCCCAGGGGAGTGTGTGAGCCAGCAAAAGAGGCCATGAAATGTTACCTGACTTTTGTGCCAGTACCGTGCTCTTTTGATCACTATAGACTTGTAGTATATCCTGAAATCTGGCAACATAATGCCTCCACATTTGTTTTAAGAACTGTATTTGCTATTCGGAGTTTTTTCTGGTTCTATATGAATTGAAGTACTATTTCTTTTTCTTTTTTTTTTTTGGCTGGGGTTGGGTTTGAACTCCCCACCTCCAGTATATGGGGCCGATGCCTTACTCCTTTGAGCCACAAGCGCTGCCCAAAGTACTATTTTTTCAAGTTCTTTAATGTGTGACATTTGTGCTTTGATGGGGATTGCATTAAATCTATAGATTGCTTTGGGTAGTATGGACGTTTTAGCAACATTGATTCTTCCCAGCCACAAGCACGGTATATTCTTCCATTTGTTGACATCTTGTATAGCTAAGGGTACCACAAACAAAGCAAGCAGAGAGCTTTCAGAATGGGAGAAGACCTTTGCATGTTATGAATCTAACAAAGGCCTAATAACTAGAATCTACAGCAAACTCAGATTAAACAATAAGAAAACTGCAAATAACTCCCTTATAAGTGGGCAAGAGTCTTGAACAGAAACTTCTCCAAGGACAACAGACAAATGGCCTACAACCCATGAAAAAATGCTCATCACCTTTAATCATCAGAGACATGGAAATCAAAACCACTCTAAGATCTCACCTAACCCACTTTACAAACTCCCAAAACACCACATGCTTGTGTGGATGTGGAGAGAAGGGAACACTTCTATACTGCTGGTGGGATTGCAAACTAATACAACCCTTTTGGAGAGAAGTGTGGCGAATTCTCAAAGATCTAAAAGTAGACCTTCCACTTGATTGTGCAATCCCGTTACTAAATATCTACCCAAAAGAACAAACATCATTTTACCACAAAGACATTTGCACTAGAATGTTTGTTGCAGCTCAATTCATAATTGCCACATAGTGGAAGAAATCTAAATGCCCATCAACCCATGAATGGATCAACAAACTGTGGTATATGTATACTATGGAATACTATCCAGCCATTTAAAAAGATGGAGCCTTTACATCTTTTACATTTACCTGGATGGAGTTGAAATACATTCTTCTTAGTAAACTATCACAAGAATGAAAAAATAAATATCCAACGTACTCCATACTAATATGAAATCAACATATAAACAATTACATGCTCATATGAACAATAAAACACAAATATAGTCTAGTATGGAGGTAGAGTGAGGCAGAAGAAGGAAGGGGGGAGAAGGAGGGATATGGTGAGGATGTATAACATGCCCCCTGGATGAGGGGTTCTTTTACAACTGGAACTTTACTCTGGAAGAGAGAACAACGTAACCTAAAAGTTTGTATCCTCATCTTAATTTGAAATTAAAAAAAAGATGCAAAGAAAAACAAAAACAAAAACAAATGTTATCTGATTCTTGGTGAGCAGCTAATTTGCCTGAGCAAGAAGGAAAAGCCAAGCAAGAATCCTGCAGTTAACGCAGTGAGGTTGCCTTACTAGGCCTTTTCTGATTTCCTATAAAATCAGAATGGAAATCTGTGTAACACACACCCTTGGGTCTGTTACGAAAAGTTATTGAAAAAAAGAGAACAGAAAGATCAGAGCATGTGCTTTATAAGCCTTCCAAGATCTACATGTTCATTTAACCTTTACCACAAAAATAAACCTTAAACTGAACCAGGGGATAGGGGAGGAGAGAAAGGGGAAGTTAATGTTTAATGGTTGCAGGGTTTCAGTTGAGACAATACAAAAGCTCCAGAGATGGACAGAGGTGATGGCTGCACAACCATAAGAGTACACTTAATGTCACGGCACTACCTTTACAAATGGTTAAAATAGTAAATTTTATGTTATGTATATTTTAGCACAATAAAGGAAAATTAAACTGAGCATTTGCTTATATTAGAATAGAAGTTAGCTTAACATCCTTTTATTGTGTTTACCTCATATGGAACTAGGCAGTAAGTCAGACTCCTTTGTTAGCCCCACACACATTGGATGTGAGGGAGAACTGGTTCTAACTTGGGTAGGAAAGTTGCTGGAATCAAGAAATCGAGAAATAAGCTATAAATAAAACCATGACAGTTGTTTTTTCGCTTGAATTAGGGGCTAGATTTCAAACCACATCTTATTTTATCTGTACCGGATCACATTGCAAGCAGGCATCTGTCTGGGTTAGTTTATGATCCCCTGAGGGCCAAGATGTGTCTCTGCCTGTCTTCTCAGCTACTCTCAGTGCCTTCCATGTGGAAATACTGTCACATGACTAGGAAAGTTGACTAGAAAAGTCTAATGACAGTGTAAAGCACTCCTGGAGAAGGAGACAGAACTGAGGAGGGAAAATCTAGCATGCCCACCATCCAAAACTTTTATGGGACCACTAGAAATCAAAATGCTAAGGACTATATTCAAATTAAAGTCACATTAAATTAAGACTTTCGAAGCCAATCAGTCAGCTTTCTTCTGCTCCAGAGAGCGTTCCCTCTTTGTCTATGATCTCCTGTGAAGACATACTAAAAGAAGGAAACTTCCCAGTCTCCACAAAAGCATGACCGTACCTGGCCTTCAGCCATTGCTAGAAACCTGGGGTCAGACACTAGGGGTCAAGGATCAAAGGTGCCACCCAGAGAGGAAAGGAAATCCAAGGCCAAATTTCTCCCAGTCACAAGCAGTTTTAGCATAAGCTCCCAGCATAGTCACCCACATCCAAATGGCCTGCCATTGCTGGCCAATTGTGGCCATATTATGTCAGAAATGATTGATAAAATTAGGCTTCTTTTATGGAAATATTTTAGAAACCAGTACAACCTCTTTTAATCTCTAAACACCTGGAAACTAAATAACACACTATAATCCATGGGTCAAATAGGGAGACTCAAAGTAAATAAGATAATACATACGACATAGAGAATGTCAATGAAACAAAAGGTGGTTCTTCAAAAAAGAAAAAGCAACAAAATCATTAAACCAATTGGAAGACTGTCAACGAGGACACAGATTACCAGCATCAGGAATGCAACAAGAGATGTCACTGCAGATTCTGTAGACATCAAGAAGATATTAAGGGAATACAGATGCTCGTCAGTATACAATGAGATTATTATGAACCATCTTGAATTGAAAATATCATAAGTCAAAATACATTTAATGCCTAACCTACCACACATCATTGCTTAACCTCCTAAATGTGAGCAAAATCATCTGGCAACACACTATGCTGTAGAGTATGGGTTGTTTACCCTGTTGATCACATGGCTGACTGGGGGCTGCAGCTCACTGCCCCTGTCCAGCATCCTGAAGATAGTTCCTACAGCATATCTCTATCCCAGAAGAGATCACAATTCAAAATATGGTTTCTGCTGAATGCACATCACCTTGCACCATCACAAAGTTGAAAAATCGTAAGTCAGGACAGAGACCTTCTGTACTACAAACAAGTTTACGCACATCAATTTGACAACTTAGAGAACATGGACCAGTTTCAAGAAGCTTAAGCTACCATAGCTTGCCCAACATGAAATAGATAAATGGGAAATTTGAATAGCTTTGCAACTACTGAGGAAATTGAATTTGTGATTTCTGAATTCTTAAAAAAGAAATCTCAAGGCCCAGATGGTTTCACTGGAGAATTTGTCTGAATGTTTAAAGAAGAGGTCCTCAAATTTTTAAACAGGGGGACAGTTCACTGTCCCTCAGATCGTTTGAGGGCCGGACTATAGTTTAAAAAAAAACTATGAACAAATTCCTATGCGCACTGCACATATCTTATTTTGAAGTAAAAAAACAAAATGGGGGTGGTTCCTGTGGCTCAAAAGAGTAGGACACCAGCCCCATATACCAGAGATGGTGGGTTTGAACCCAGCCCCAGCCAAAAACTGCAAAAAAGGGGGGGGGGGAACAAATACAAATACAATATTTAAAATAAAAAACAAAAAGGCGCCCCCATCTGCAAAAAAATAAAAAAGACCTCCTAACCACAGGGGAAAAAAAGCCCCCCTTAACCACAAAAAAGACCCTACTAACTGCAAAATAAAAAAAATAGACCTCCTAACTTCAAAAAAAAATAAATCCTAACTTGTTCTTACCTCGGTCCTCAGGCAGCAGCAAGCTCTGCACAGGAAAACTTGTGACTTATCTGACCATGAGTCTGAGTCTCACCCGAGACTAAGAGGAGGGGTCAAGAGACAGAGAGAAGGAGGGGAGTTGGAGAGTGTGGCACACATTCCACACATGGGCACTGCAGCCTGGGATGAGTGGGCTGCTAAGTAGGATAGGCAGAGAGGCGGCAGCAGCAAAAACACCCAGCAGGCCGGATAAATGTCCTCGGGGGGCTGTATGTGGCCCGTGGGCTGTAGTTTGAGGACCCCTGGTTTAAAGAAAAATTAATATTAATTTTATGCAATTTCTTTCAGAAAAGAAAAGAGTAGGCTATACTTCCTATTTACTTTATGAAACTAGTATTACCCTGCTGGCAAAGCCAGATAAAGGCAATACATGTGAGAGAGTAAAAAAAAAGAAAGAAGAAAGAAAAGGAAAGAAAAACTAAATCTCTCATAAATATAGATGTAAAACTTTTTTTTTTTAGAGACAGAGTTTCATTTTGGCACCCTCAGTAGAGTGCTGTGGCATCACAGCTCACAGTAACCTCCAGCTCTTGGGCTTAGGCGATTCTCTTGCCTCAGCCTCCCAAGTAGCTGGGATTATAGGCGCCCACTGCAACGCCTGGCTATTTTTTTGTTGCAGTTTGGCTGGAGCTGGGTTCAAACCCACCACCCTCAGTATATGGGCCAGTACCTTACTCACTGAACCACAGGTGCCACTGATGCAAAACTGTTTTTAAAAGATTAGCAAATAAAATTCAGCAATAAAAAGAATTTTACACCATGACTAAGAGAGCTTTATTCCCACAGATGTGTAAAACCAATCAATATTTGAAAATTGGTCAGTGAAATCTACCACATCAATAAGGTAAAGTAGAAAAATCACATGATCTTACTATCAAATAATGTGTAAAACTCCTCTGGCAAAATTCAATACCCATACGTCATAAACACACTCAGAAAAACAAGAATAGAGAAGAACTTCTTGAACTTGATAAAGGACATATACAAAAAGCTTACACAGAAAATCATTCTTAATGGTGAAAGACTGAATGCTTTTCCTATAACACTGAGAACTAGGATGTCTGTCTGTTATATGATATCAGATATTCTAGCTAATACAATAAGGCAATAAGAGTAAAAAAGCCATATAGATTGGACAGGAAGAAATACAATTTCCTCTTCATGCATATTTCATGATTGCTTCCATGGAAAATTTCTAAAAATCTACCAAGAAAATTCGTAAAACTAGTAAGTGCATTCAGCAAGTCCACAGTATATAAAATCAACACATAAGAATTAATTATATGTCTAAATATCACTAATAAATACATGGTAACTGAAATTAAAAATGTAACACCATTTACAATAGCTAAAAAAAAACAAAATCAGCCCAAGTCTAACAAAACATGCATAAGACTCACATGCCAAAAACTCCTGAACATTGATGAAAAGAGTCAAAGGCAGGGTATATCTCACATGGGCATGGACTAGACCATTCCTCATAGTAAAAATAACAATTCCTCCCCAATTGAAGAAATAGTTAATGCAATTCCTATTAAAATACCAGCAAGAGTTTCAACAGATACAAATTATTATAAAATATATATGGAAATGCAAAAAACTAGAAGAGTTAAACAATTTTGAAAAAGAAGAATAAAGTGGAAAGAATCAGTCTACTGTATTTCAAAACTTATTAGATAGGTATCTTAAGAACAAAGTCTGTACAGTGTTGGAGGAAATATAGACACATGATCAATGGAACAGAATAGAGAACTCAGAAATAGACACACCAATATACTCAACTTGTCGACAAAGGTGTGAAGTGGTCAAGGAAGGAAGCATTGTCTTGTTAAGAATTTGCACTGTAGTAACTGGACATCCATCAATGAAAAAATAAACCTCAACAGAAGTTCGTACATAATGTAAAACTTAACTCGAAATGCATCATGAACTTCAATGTAAAATGTAAAACTTCTGGAGAAAAAAAAATGATAAGTAAATCTTCCGTGTTTAGAGCTGAGTAAGAAATTCATAGACTAGATGCCAATGCACAATGCATTAAAGGAAAACTTGATAAGCTATTTTATCAATTTTTAGCTATTGGACTCTATCTAAACTAAAAACTTTTCTCTGGGAAAAACCCAGTTAAGAGAATGAAAAGACAGGGTACAGATGGGAAGAATATATTTACAAGCCACATGTCTGACAAAGGACTAGTATCTAGAATATACAAAGAATTCTACAAACATAGTAGTGTAATAATAAAACAAGCAATCCAGTTAGAAAATGGGCAAACTACATAAACAACAGACATTTCATCAGAGAGAATATATATATGACAAATAAGCACACGAAAAGATATGTGGTGTCATTCGTCACTAGGGAGATGCAGATTAAAACCACAATGAGATATCACTATGCATGTAACGTGGATGGTTAAAATAAAAAATAGTGCCAACACCAAGTGCTGGGGAGGCTGCAGAGAAATTGGATCATTTATACATTGTTGATGAGAATGTAAAATGGTGCAGCCACTCTGGAAAATAGTTTCAGAAAAATAACCAAACACAAACTACAAATGGTCCAGCAACTATACTCCTTGGCATTTATCCCAGGAAAAATGAAAAGTTAGGTTCACATGAAAACCCATGCATGAATGTTCATAGCTGCAGTATTCTTAATGGCCTAAAACTGGAAACAACCCAAGTGTTCTTCAACAGGTAAATAAATGGTTAAACAAACTATTAGTATACGGATACCATGGAATATAATGGAATACAATAGAGGAACGACTATTGATACATGCAACAACTTGGATGAATCTTCAAAGAATAATTTTAAGTGAAGAAAACCAATACCAATACGGTACTTACTGTACAATTCCATTTATACAACTTTCTTGACATAACAAAATTGTGTAAATGGAGATTATGTTAGTGCTTGCCAGGAGGTCATGAACAGCGAGAGAAGATGGGATGGAACTAGATGGTATACAAGAGGAATGTGAGGGATCCTTGTAGAGATGGCAGTGTTCTATATTTTCACTGTATCAACATCAATATCCTGGCTGTGTTATTGTACTACAGTTCTGCAAGATATTACCATTGGGAGAAACTGAGTAAAGGGTACAAAGAATACCTCTGTGTTATTTCTTACAACTGCATATGAATCTATAATTATCTCAAAATAAACAGTTTAATTAAAAACTTTTTGTCCATTAATTTGTTGAAACATGTATCCAGCCACTCATTGTGCATTAAAACCAAATGGACTCCCACAGTTTATAGGTGGCATTTCAATAGTGTGATTGCAAAACAAGATCTAGGAGCTTGCCTATAGGCTGTGGGAAAGATTATTGGAGGGTAAATTCAAATTACCGAGCATAAAATCGTGTTCAGTCAGCTCTCCAGGAAATGAGGGACCAATTAGTTAGTAAAAGCCTCTCTAGACACACATAGATGTTAAAAATGGTGAGCTGGATGAGTTGTGAAGTTCTCAGAAGACCACCTTCCCCACCTCAGGCCAACCCGTACCCTCCACTTGTGGTTTTGCTCTCTCAGGAGAGAGCAAGCTTTTCAAAGCTTTGTGTGACATTGACTGGCAAGTGTCTGGGCTCCCAGTGGAAATGGCTCAAGTTAAAAACCAGCCCAGGTCATGCTCAAAGAGACACTGGGGTGTTGAGAGTATAGACCCTGGAGCCACAGATATGGGGCTCCTGTTCTTTCTCACCTACCTATTGCTATGTGACCTTGGCCAGGCTACCTTCCCTTCCTGAACATTAGCTTCTGATCTGCAAAACAAAGTATCTACTTCTGAGCTGGTTCTTTCCTTTGCTTCATGTTTAATTGAGCACCTAGAACTGGGTCAGGCACTGTTGTAGGGACTAGAGAAGCCACAGTAAACACAAGAAAGAAGGAAGGGAAGGAGGAAGAGAATCTCTATCTTTTCAAAACTTAATGTAGCATTGAGGGTATTTGGATGACAAATAAAATAAATAAATGAAATATAGTGTGGGAATAGGTAGGCTGAGACCCCATGGATCCTTCAAAAGCCAGAGTGAAGCCCGCAGTCAAGCCACCCCTGTACGCCTGATTGAGAAGAAAGAAGTCTGAAGGTGCCCAGTCAGGGGAATGTCTGTGTGACTATCCCTGTGTGGGGAAATCAGCAGTGCAGGCAGCTGAGACCATTGACTAGTAGCTTAGGCTAGAGAAGCTGAGATGTCTGTCTGAGGAGATGAGACCTGCTCTCCCCACCTCTCTTCTTATTGCACCGTTATCTGGCCTCTTCAGATGTTCCATCACCCTGTGTTTCTGTTTAACCTTTGTCCAACCTTCCTGGGGGCTGTAATCTCCCCTCTCTCATTCTTAACCTTGACTGCTGACTGCTGTGCATCCTTGCACGTGTACTCTGTTATGTACCCAATAGAAAGGCTCTGGGAAACAGGACAGGGACTGCATTGATCTCATGCTGCCACCCTGGGGGCATGGAACAGTGTACGCCCTTACAGGCTTCTGGTTTTATGCACTAAGTTTGGTGTAAGTCTCATTCTTTCCTCAGTGCCAGTCTCCCTTGCTGGCCACTGTCTCAGGTTGGGGTCAACTAGACGCCCGACAATATAGCACATTCAAACATGATAAACGCTTCTTAAGAAAAAAAGCAGAAAAAGAGGCTGACATGTGCTGAGAAATAAAGGGGAGGCTATTTTAAAATGTGAGGTGAGTCATTATTGAAAAGGTGACGTTTTGAGCTCAGGCTGTTATAAAGGGAGACAGAAGGCAATGGGGCTGTTTGGAAGTTTCTTTGGAAAAAAAAAAGCATTAAATGAGGTGATATCAATAATGGATTCAGTATAACACTTGAGATTCTAAACGTGTTCAATAAATGTTAATGAGAGACTGAAAGAACAAAATATTTATTTTTTAATTTTTCTTTCTTTAGTGATAAATTAATCTTAGTTTACCATAACTTTTTGCCTTACGACATTTCTAATTTAAAGTTCTTGACTCTTGTAATAACACTTTGTACTTGCAAACATTTTGTATGGCTGTACAACACATTTCTTTACATCTTTAGTCTATAAGATTTTTCTGCTTTTAGAATTTTATTTTCTTATTTTTACTTTTTAAACTCTTTTATTAAAACTGTGACACAAACACACATATTAGCCTAGGCCTACACAGGTCAGGATCCTCAATTTCACTGTCTTCCACCTCCACAACCCGTCCCACTGGAAAATCTTCAGAGACAATAAAAAACGTGCCTAGAGTTGCACCTCCTCTGATAACACTGCCTTCTTCTGGAATACCTCCTGAAGGATCCGTCTGAGGCCGTTTTACCATTAACTTTTTTTTTTTTTTTGAGACAGAGTCTCATCATGTTGCCCTGGGTAGAGTGCTGTGGCGTCACAGCTCACAGCAACTTCAAACTCCTGGGCTTAAGCGATTCTCTTGCCTCAGCCTCCCAAGTAGCTGGCACTATAGGCATCTACCACAGTGCCTGGCTGTTTTTTGGTTGTAGTTGTCACTGTCGCTTGGCAGGACCGGGCTGGGTTTGAACCTGCCAGCTCCAGTGTATGTGGCTGGCACCTTAGCTGCTGAGTTACAGGCACCAAGCCAATTTTTTTTTTTTAAATATAAGTAGAAGGAGTACACTCTAAAATAACCATGAAAAGTATAGTATAATAGACAGATAAACCAGTGACACAGCGTTTATTATCATCATTGATATCATGCACTGTCCATAGCTGTCTGAGCTATACTTGCACAGGACTGGTGGTACAGTGGGTTTGTTTACCCCAGCATCTCCACAAACACATGAGCAATGCCTTGTGCTATGATGTTACCACAGCTAGGACATCACTAGGTGACAGGAATTTTTCAGCTCCATTATAATCTACAGGACCACTGTCATGAACAGGTTCCATCTTGACCGAAATGTCCTTCCACAGCACATGGCCGTATTATTCTTCTACTGTTATTCTACTATCTCAGATGGGTCATTGAAACTCTAAGAATCCAGGCATTCCTAGTACTCAGGCCCACGTGGGTCATCCTGCATTTGAACCTCTTGCTCTTTCCACCACCCTCTTGACTTCACTTGCCAATAACGCAAACATGCTGCAAAGCTGGGGTACTCCATTAACCCTGGGACTCCCCAAACCTCAGGCCTTCAGCTTACTCCAGCATCCCCATGGGGACCACAGACTCTTCAGGCCCCTATCCTCAAAGACTGGGATACATGATTTTAAAAGGGAGAGAGCAGCTTGCTCATCTAAACACCAATTTCTGGCTTATGAAAATTGTTAAAAACCAAAGAGAACACAACTTGAAAACAAATTAGACCTTCATCTGAGCCTTCACAGGTCTGTGGCTTCCCTGCTGGAGCCTGGCGACCGTAGCACCCCAGGCTGGACCATGTGCTTCCCCAAACCTCCCACCCTAAGCCTAGCTGGCTCGCAGCACTGCAGGCCTATTTAGTTTGTGCAGTGGAGGGGAGGGGACACATATCCCGGGGTTAAGAGCTGGCAGTGGGGCACGCAGAAGCCCAGCTATCACCGCCAAGGACAATCATTCAAAGTGCCATGACGGTCTCTTCTTTGCGGGTGGGTGAGGCTTCCCACCATCGGTTCCGGTGACTTGGAATGCCAAGGGCCTAAACTTAATTAACTTCTCCGGGCTGGGACTTTTCCATCCCAGCCTGCATCCTGCTTCGTGGGGCGGCTGGACGCAAGGGCTCCCTGCACAAACAGGAGGCCAGAGACCTTAGTGGGAGCATCGGCAAATACAACAGGGCCAGTGGCATCCTCATTAAACTCTGATTAGCAAGTGGACTTGATCCAGGCCAAATCAGAGCTGAATGAGATTTCTTTCTTTCTTCTTCTTTTTTTGCTGCCAGTTGATCAGATGTAGGCAATTAAGAACCCCCACACCTCCAGCCCTTGTATTTTTTTGAAGCTGGGAGCTCATACCAGTCAAGCCATAAAGACACTATTGTGCTAAGAACAATATTCCCCACTAATCTCACTTCTGGCAATTTACTTTTTCTTCCCAAGCAGATTTAGAAACTTAAAAAAAAAATCTTTGAAAGAGTACGGGGGAGGAATACTCCATGGTATCTAATCCTATGGCAAAGTGGGAGTTTTCTTGTTCCATTCAGCTTTTCTTTGAATGAGCACTGGATAAATAAACTTCTCCTGCATGGCCACATTGAGGCCGGACCGTGAGGATCCAATTATGCATATGGGGGCGTGTGCATTCTAGTTTGCAAATCAAACACAAAGAAGGCAGCACAAGCTCCCTTATAATCAGTCCTCACTACAAATTTACAAACCTCCGAGGTGAGATCTGCTTTTATTAAGTGCTTAGCAGCAATTATTACCTTTCTTTAATTTTCTGGTGGTAATTAGACTCCCAAATCCAGTCCAACCTGGTCTGTACCTGGAAGGCCTTCTTACCTCTCCGCCTGCTATTCTCAGAGCCAGCCAGCCGTGGGGATTCCTGAGAACTCAGAGAACTTTTTCAGCCTGAGGGCCAACAAGTCTGACAAGCATACACTGAGGAGCCGCGTCCTTTTTTTTTTGCCTTTAAAGAGAGATGAAAGACGCAGGGAGAAGGAGAGACAAGCAAAGGAAAAGCAAGAGAAAAAGACAGAATCTGGGAGCAGAGGGAAAACAAGGCAACAGAAAGTTGAGACAGAAAAAAAAAACAGGATTATCTGAAATGGAATAAGAAAGAAGGGAGAAAAGACTGAAACTGGGGGGAAAAAAAGAAAGAAAGAAAGAAGGGAGAGGGAGCGGCCTCACGGTTGTTACTGTATTCATACTTGGCACTCACTCGCTGCATCCATGTTAATGAGAGCAGCGCCTCCAGGCCCCCAGGCCTCAGTGCACTGGGCTATTGCCGTGAATGAAGAAGCTAAGAGTCGCCCTGAAAAGAAAAAGTAAAGGGGAAAGAAAGCAAGAGAATCCAAAAGCCCTGGAAAATAGCTAACCGAAAATCTCCACCTTTCACCATGCCCTGGAGGTCAACCATCTTGGCAGGCAAGAGAGACCCAGGAAAGAATTGCCAACACGCGGGCCTGCTTGACCCAACACGGAGGCCGGGCCGGGAATTCTGATGCTCATCTCGTGTCTGTGACGGTGATGACAAGACCCATCTCCAGCAGGCCAAGCTGGGCATCCTCTGGATCTCTTATAAGAACAAGCTGTTTTTCAATTGTTGGGCAATTGAGAATTAGGATACCTAGGGGTGAGGGTGGGGTTAATTATAGGGATGAGGTGAGAAATCTGGAGGTCTGGGTCCAGGGCTTCAGGAAGAGGTATCCAGATTACTATGGAGGAAGCCAAAAAGAAAGTAAGCAAGGTGGGCTACTTCACTAGTGCCCAGAGAAAACAAAAGCTGTGTAGTAAGTTCCAAAGCTCTTAGGAAATAAGTGGTGGAAGCTTTTATCTGCAAACGGTGTCATTTCTTATGAGATAAGTCATTTTTCCCCCAGATGAAGGTAAAGAACGTGTCCTTTTTACGACTTAAAGTTTTAAGTGTCATGGACCTGGATTCAATTCCTGGTCTAGCTACTTACCAGTAGTATGATGCTCATAGAATTCCTTAATCTCTATGAGCCTGGGTATTTTCTTATCTATGAGATAAAGAGAATCCCTCTTGAAGAGCATTAAATAAAATCATGTATGCAAATCACCTAACATGTATGTGCATATGATGGACACTCAAATAATCTGTATGGGAAATTTAGTTTGATAAATTAATACTCGTTGAGTATGTCTAGGAGACTGAGTTAAAAAGGGAAGCGAGTACTATTTCCAAAAAACCCCAGAGATGTAATTGAAAAAATAACAGATAGACAGATTTACTTGCATAGATATATATATAAAACAGCATTGCTATAATTGGCAAATGTGATACGCAATTACTAAGTGAAAGTCCCATGGCTGCCACGCAATGCCCACTGAGTATCACTGTTTGATAGGAGCGGTACATACGGAGAAGCACCACGTCCAACAGACCCGCTATTTGGGAGTGACTTAGGCAACATAGTGACCCTACAAGGCAGAATGTAGTAAGAAGCAAAGGAGTTGAACAAAGAAATGCAGGAGCTCGTTGAGGAAGGAGAGATTAGTTCCAGATAGGAGGATTAGGAGAGGCTTTAGTTGGAGCTGGCATTAAACCAAGACTTGGAGCTAGGTAGAAAGAAGAAGAAAGGGCATCCTGAAAGGGGGGAACAGCGTGAATGCAGGAAATGCAAGGTATGCCTGAGAAATGGTAAGTGGTGCGCCTGCCAGGAGCGAGGCTCCGTGGATGGGCTAAATCACAGAAGAGCTCATTCGCCATGAAGACTCGGACTTTTATTTTCCCAGCAGTAGATAGAAGAGAGTTAACTTGACTAATATGGTTCCAGGCGCACACAGGTGGATCACAGGTGGGAAAACACCAAAGCCAGAGACCCGCAGAGCACTTTGTAAGAAAAAGGTGGATAACAACCTAAAGCAGGGCTGTGGGGATGCAAATGAGGGAGTGGGTATGGACTTCAGAGAACTGTCAAGGAGAGGACTGGCGCTGTGCTGAGTGTGAGGACAGAGGTGGAGGGAAGAGTTATAGAGAATGTTGGGAATATGAACATTGGTGACTGCAATGGACTCAAACTGTTATACTGTAAACACTGAGAGAGGACGGGAATGTGAAAGGTCAGTGTATTGCACTTGAGAATTTTTTTTTATGAGCATGAGTGCGAATATAGCATTTCTACCAGTCACATGCCAGATGCCATCATTGTATAGATCACTCAAAACAGCAATTCAGTTGGGGGAGCCTTCCTTGAGAACCGGGCTATTGGGGTCTAATCATGAAAACACAAATGCATCCAAGTCGCATACACAAAGGGAATTTAATGCAAAGAATTAACACAGAGATGATGGAATAGCTGAGACGCCAAAAATTAGAAGAGCAGAAAGCTGATACCTTCCCTTGAGACTAGAGGGACAAAGAGAGAGAGAGGGATCCCGGAGTCCAAACGCTTGAGCCATCTAACAGCAGCTAGTGGGGAGCTGGACCCACAAAGCAAGAGGAGAAAGAGGCATTGCTGGAAGCCCCGTGCACAACAAACAGAGCCCCTCTGATTTCCCTCCCATGTGCTGCTTAGGAGTGGGCTGCTAAGCAAGAAGTTTCTAGCAGGGGGGAGAAAGGAAAGGTGTGACAGTGCCTTGGAGAACAGATGGAAAGAGACCAAGAACTAATGGGGGACCCAGGAGTAACTAACAGTGGCATCGCAGGGCCAGGGGTGAGAGCCCAGGAAGGGGTGAGAGCAGATGCCTGTAAGCTCTGATCCTCTCTATACCTAGAAGCGATGGTGAGGGAGAAAAGAAGTGCCTCAGGCTTGCCCTTCTGCTGAGTGTCTCCTAAAACAAGTGTCCAGCAGCACCCTCGATCTCAAAGCTGGGCAAATGGCATCCAGTCGCACGCCCACCCCGCCCCTGCATAAGCTCTGCACCATCCTGGGGCCACGGCTCAGTCCCTTGTCCTAGTTTTGCCCACTGCCACCAAGGGAGCCTTCCCTCTTTGTATCACTGCTACTCCGTCCAAGGAGGACATCTATGAGCTGCAGTGTATTTGTATATGACCTTTCTGTTACTTTTTTATTGTGTTTGAAAAGTCTAGTGATCAGCAGGGCTCTTATTGGAGTTTTTTCAGAAATAGCCATTGAAGAGGGTTGGGGAACTCCTGGGAATGTATCAGTACTCAAATGTTATGCCCAGAGGGGACCACAAACATCATCTAGCCCACTGCTTCCCAAATGTTTTCATAAGCATCACCTGGGGCCTTTATTAGAATGGGAGCTTCTCAGGCTTTATCCCCTCTCTACTGAATCAGACCCTATAAGTGACTCTTACGATTGTGCAAGTTGAGGGAACACTGATTTAATCCAACTTCTTCATTTCAAAGATGAGGCCCAGGAAAGTGAGGGGTCTTTCCAAGAACTCACAGTTTGTCTCTGGGCGAAATGGGATGAGAATCCACACCGTAAGTCTTGTTTATAGTCCTATAAAATCTCCCAGGAGAGGAAAGTGCTGTGGGTGGGTAAAATGTACGTACAAGGTCGGATAGCTCAGTTCAGGAACTCATCCCAGGAGAAGCGCTACATCCCTCATTGCTGAATGTCACTATGGTCACCTTTGAGGCACTCCCCTTGGGAAGCTGTGCTCTGACCCCCGCTCCTAGTCTACCCTTCGGAGAAATTTTGGAACTCTTTTTCTGGAATGGCCATCAGAGCTGTCATCATACAAGTATTAGTTGACCAAGACTTTTGGTGATATTTTACCTCAGCCTTGATTTTCACTACAGATCTATTCACTAAAAAAGAAAAGAATAGCAACGTTAAAACTCTCTTTCTGTGTACAGCTCAGAGAGCAGGCTGACCTGTACATGTATGTGAATGCGCCCAGACTCTGGAACTATTAGCTGATAAGAAACTACCTGGTGAATGAATGAGTGAGGCTGCTGGGGTTCTCATCCAGAGAGCTGTACACATACATTTTCCCCTCAGAAGCAAGCCTTTCATGGTAGATTCTGGCGATACGGAATCTACCATGGCAGGAGTGCTGATTTGCTGTGCTTTCCAAATCTGCCACGTGAAGGGAAGGATTTCTGTGTGGTTTTTAAAAACCTGTGAATGTTTTTCTTTTTACCAGCATTTCCCAAGTATGGAAGTGTAAGCGAAGAGATTCTCAGAGTTAATTAACCTCCGGCACGGCCCTCCCTCTTGTTTGCCCAGCTCATTCAAACACATAAATGCCACTACAAACAACCACTAAATCTACAGAGGCTTGTTCTAGCTGTCAAACACAGCAGTAAAACTAATATGCCCTCCAGCATGGGAGGAGGGGAAAGCAAAGATGGGAAGGCACTCACTAATTTTCAACAATCCCTCCTTAGAGACATAATCTTCAAATAAATATTTAAGTTGCTCTGTCTTTGGTCTTAGATTATTTACAAATCAGGCTTTAAAGGCATTTAAAATGATCCTTCCCTGAGCTATTTGCACACCTACAGTTGCCCAGGAGTAGGAATGAGCCTTCCCAGAGGCCGGGAGGCTGGCCCCAGCAGCCCAGCAGGCGGGTTCCCAGGATTCCCAGGGTGGCTAGCAGCCTGCACACACTCTGTCCGCTGCCCTCAGCCATGGTGAAGGCACCTGCAGAACTCAGGGCGATCCCACTACCTTGCCTTCTGGGGCTTTTATAGAGACACGAGAGAAAAAAAAGTCATTCAGAACAACCCCATCAAGAGAAGCAATAAAGCAACCCTAGCTTTGATAGGACTCAGTTGATAGAGCTTTTGCCACAGCACTAGATATCAGATTACTAAGGCATTGCAGCTTTTTGCTGGACTG
Organism: Perodicticus potto; assembly: GCA_963574655.1. Taxonomy (NCBI): domain Eukaryota; kingdom Metazoa; phylum Chordata; class Mammalia; order Primates; family Lorisidae; genus Perodicticus; species Perodicticus potto. The sequence goes on from CAUYRH010151639.1 coordinate 45,974, forward strand.
AAGAGCTGGAAAAGGAAAAGGGCAGGGAACTGGCTGGTTCACAGATAACTAGAAGTGTCTGAGTTGGGCAATGGGGCAGAGATGAGGGTTAACATGAACATACAGGAATGTGAAGGGCTTCAGACTCTCAAACGACATCTTCCAAGAATACTTGAAACTCTAAGAGGCTAAAGGGTTGTCCAAGAAAGGGATTTGTGTCCAAATAAATGCAAACTCTGAAATGTGAACCCATGTGTAGTCCTCCTTTCCAAGATACATGAGCAGAGGTTGGCAAACTCTTTCCTCTCAAGGGTCAAATAGTGCACATTTTCTGCTTTGTGGGCCACACAGTCTCTGTCATAGTTACTCACCTCTGCTGCTATTAACAGGAAAGCAGTCACAGAGAATATGTGAGTGAGCGTGCGTGGCTGTGTCCCAGTAGAACCTTATTTACAAAAGCAGGTGACAGGTCAGGTTTGGTCTGTGGGCCAAAGTTTGCTGACCCCTTTATTAGAATAATAAAAGCTCCGAGAAGTCCTGCATTAAAGAAATCATTTTAAAATGATTTTATTATTCAAAATATATATATATTTTTTTTTTCTTTTGAAACAGAGTCTCATTTTTTGCCCAGGCTGCACTCAATGGACTCAAATTCCTGGGCTCATGTGATCCTCCTGCTTCTGCCTGTCAAATAGATAAGACTCTAGGCATGTCTCATTATGATCATGCCTGTCAAGAAATCTTTAACTTCATCTAACCCAATATTTCCCTCAATCTTTGACCACAAAACTCTTTTTCATCCCCACATCTCTATTGACATCATGTGGTAGACCGACAGTTTTCAACCTGGGGGTCCCAACCCACAGGAACTGTGTTAAAGGGCCGTGGCATTAGGAAGGTTGAGAACCACTGTGCTAGACTAATGTTCCGCAGAACAATTTGGAAAAATATCCTAGGAAATGTGCTGGGAAAGAAAAAAGCTATTGCAAAAAGCTGCAATGCCTTAGTAATCTGATGTCTAGTGCTGGGGCAAAAGCTCTATCAACTGAGGAAAATTTATCCTCTACTTCCAGGTAGGCAGCAAATATGCAATAATAGAAAGACAGTATTAGTCAGAGACCAAGGGAAACTTTGATGACAGAACTAGAAATCTACTGCAGTCCTAGACCTATGGTACCAGCTGTGTTCCTGTTCAAAATCCCAAATCAAGCAGGATTAAAGCTCACAGACAACACGATTATGGTTGGTTTTCAAGCTCCTGAAACTTCTCAAGGATGTTCAGAGTACAATAGAAAGCATAGTAACCAGGCTAACTGCTTCAACAAACAATTTCAAGCAGAAGAGAAATTTTTTCACGTAAAGTTTCAACAGGAGTTCCTGGTCAGTGGGAAGCTTTCTTCCACATCGTCATTTAGGGACCCAGGAATTTTCTTTTTGTGACTCTGCCATTTCCTAGGATCTCCAAGTCCTCTGCTATAGCCTCTATATCTGCAGACCAGCTGTCAGGGAAAAGAGGTCCTAGGGAATGTGTCATGAGAGCCTGCATGGGCCAATCAGCTCTGTGAACACCTCTGAGTCCTGCACAAATTACAACACAGCAGGAAGCCAAAGGTGGAAGGCCTGTGCTTCCCTGAGAACCAAACACAACTCCAACCCAAATACATAAGTTTTTGGTCCGTACATTGAGTCTTAACTTGATCTTTATTCACAGGAGTTCTATATATATTTAGCTTACTCTCTTTTAGTATCTCAATAAGCTACTTTACATCTTTTTTATTTTTTGCATGGGGAGAAATAATTAAATAAAAGGTAAAATTAAGTCATGTTCCAAGTGGGGAAAAGAAAACAAACACCCACTGAAGTAGATATTATTGAAAAACACAAAACAAAACCAAAAATGGGGGTTGGGGGGAAGCAGAGTAGAGGTTTCCAAAACTCATGTGTGTGTGTGTGTATGTGTGTGTTTTCCTTTGGGGGACAACACTCAAGCTTGGATGGCTCCCTCCAGATTGGACTCATAATGTCCTTCCACCACAGGATGCTCAGCATCAACTCTGTATCAGGTCCAGAGACGGACCCAGAGAAAAGAATCCAAAGCTTTGGGGGTAGCGCATGTGGCTCAAAGGAGTAGGGCGCCCACCTCATATGCCAGAGGTGGTGGGTTCAAACCCAGCCCTGGCCACAAAAAAAAAAAAAAAGAATCCAAAGCTCCAGCCTGTCTTCCTTCCTGACAGACAGCTGCCCCTCCTGGCCTGACTTTGGGTACATTGTGAAGCACCGTGGAAGCCAGATGGGGCTGTCTCAAGGTGGGCCACCGCCCCCCCCCCGTGGGCACGAGCGCCACCTGGTGGCTCCCAATCACACCACGTCCAACCAGGCAGGAACAGAAAAGTACAGACTGCACAACCAGCCAGTGAAAGTTAAATTCCAACTAGGAAAAAAATGGTGCAAAGGGAGAAGGACAAATAAATTTGATTTAGGAAAATAACAAATACTTCTTTGGATAGTTCTGGAATGCTAGCTGCTAGTTTTCCGAGTCTTAAAGATATATTGGAGGACACATGCTCTTGTGCTTCTTTGGATAGTTCTAACCAACTGTGAATATTTTTTTCCACTGGGGATACATTTCATCTTTAAAAAGCTATATGTCATACAATATCATTTTGGATAACAAATTAGAGACAATTCATAGGGCACACATATTTAAAATGATAAGCCTGCTTAACAATTACTGGAGTCATATATCCACTGCACCCTCCTTCTTCCCCAACATAGGATCCTTTTGGAATTTTAATCATAAAATCAAACTTATCTCCTCATCTCAGTCCTCCGTTATTGCCACCTTTCACATAAATTGGTAACTCGAAGATAAAAATAATTTATACATGTACATAAAATATTTATACACACATGTTGCATGCATACATTTTACATATATAGGTGATATATGTGTATATGCCCACATTACAAATATGTGACCAGATTACAAACATATATATATATGTGTGTGTAAATATGTATATATGTATGTGTGTGTAAACACAGATTACAAACATATATATATGTATGTGTGTGTAATATATATATTACAAACAAGCAATCCTCCTGTCTCAAACTCCCAAGTAGCTGGGATCACAGGTGCCTGCTATGATGCCAGGCTAATTTTTCTGTTTTTAATAGAGACAGGCTCTCGCTCTTGCTCAAACTAGTCTCAAAGTCCTGACCTCAAGAGGTCCTCCTGCCTCAGCCTCTTAGAGTGCTAGGATTACAGACATGAGCCACAGTGTCTGGCCCAAATATATTCTCACTTAATCCTTAGAACAACCTTGTGAGACAGACATGGCAGAAATTTCTCCCATTTAGCCAATGAAACTAAAGTCAGCAGGGTGAAGAAATCAAAGCAAGCCAGTGACCCTCAGAGGACCCAACACAGATGAGCAGAATCTGCTCTCCCCACCTGATGCCTGTGATAGCAAGCGAGGAGAGTAACAGCCTCTTAGATACCAATGACACACCCTTTATAGAATATGTATATCCGTACTTACACCCACATCCATGTATCCAGTGAGTTACTCCTGTCTCCTCTAAGTCATTGCTTTCTAAGAGTAGGAAGAAAGAGACCAGAATGCAGAGATGGCTGAGCTGTAACCTTTCCTGCGACCAATTGCAGGAGGCCAGCCTGTGTGTTAAAGGCTATATGAGGCCCCCCAGAGCAGATGCTGTCAGCCAAGCACCTTCCTGCAGCTCTCTAGCTGTGTATAACATCCCTTCCTGACATCGGCTCTAATGGTCACAACTGTGAAGTCAGGGGGCTGAGACTTTATATCTAAACAGAAATCGAATATGTATGCACGAACACATACACGTTTTGTGAAAACTGTAAGAGAACTGAGGCAATTATTTACTTACTCAGACAGAACATTTTCGGCTTCCAGAACATATGAACAGTTTCAAAGGATATGGCATTTTACTCTGAACCATGAAGAGACCCAGACCCTCATTTCTTTCCTTCTACACATGTGGTGGTAAGAATGTCCAGGTGAGCAGCTAAAAACATGCTGGGTCATGCACAAGGTCATGGAATGAGGGCATCTCTGCTCAGACCACAGCTGGTGTCTGGGGACTGATCCTTCCATCATTTGATGTCAAAGCAACGTGATCCTCAGTCCTCATGCCTAGTGAATTAGTACATCCTGGTAGAAACATGGACACCTCAGCTTGCAAAATCAATATCACTGTTCTTTACAGAAATCTGGAGGTATCTGTATTATAAGAGTCACCTGATATACCCAAGATTTATCATTCCCTCTAAAATTACCGCTGTTTCTATTGTTCTTGTAGAAGCATTACACCTTTCCTAAGAAATTGTATAAGTCTGCTTGGGCTGCCATAATAAAATACTGCTGGCTGGGTGGCTTAAACAACAGAACTTATTTACTCATGGTTCTGGTGGCTGGAAGTCTAACTTGAAGGTGCCAGCAGGTGTAGGGTCAGGTGAGGGTTCCTTTCTGGTTAGCACATGGTCATCTTCTCACTACACCCTCATGTGCCCTTTCTTCTGTGCACCTACAAAAAGAAATCTATCTCAGGGCATGCCTGTGGCTCAAAGGAGTAGGGCGCTGGCCCCATATACCGGAGGTGGAGGGTTCAAACCTGGTCTTGGCAAAAAACTGCAAAAAAAGAAATATCTCTCTCTCTCTCTCTTCTGAAAAAGTCACTAAGTGCATCAAGAGGTCCCCAACATCATGACCTTATCTAGCCCTAATCACCTCCTTAAAGATCCACCTCCAAATACCATCACAATTTCGGGTTAAAGATTCAACATATGAATTTGAGGGAGGGACACAGATATTCAGTCCACAACAGACATTATCATGTTCAAGACATCAAGAAAACTATTTTTTAAAATATTATTTGACTCATTTGATCAGAGCAAATTTATATAATGTGTATTTCTTGAGGGAAAGGAAAAAACTATGTTGAAAACACAGGGAAATTGGGACTGGAAATTAGGATATCCCTCTGGAGAATGTTAAAGACCACCATGTCTTACAGAGTCCCATGCTAGATCTCCTGCAGACATTTCTCAAGTGCCAACAACCAGCACTGAGAGCCAACCTCACTCCCCTTGTAGAATTTGGGTACCTTCCAACTGTCAGGTCCTAGGAAACAGGATCATCACCAAAGCAGCAAAGACAATGAAATGAGACAGGAAATACGCTGAATCAGTAATGGAGTGGAAGCCACAGAAGGACAGGCTGTCATCTCCCTCCATGCTCTAAATGTCCCTTGTCACACCCTGTTATGAGCTGATTGTGCCCCTCCCAAATTCATATGTTGAAGACCTATCCCCATGCCCCAGAAATTGACTGCATTTGGAGATGGGGCCTTCAAAGATGTGACCAAGTTAAAATGAGGCTGTTAGGGTGAGCCCTCATCAAATATGTTTGGCGTCTTTATAAGAAAAGGAAACTTGGACACACAAAAGAGACACCAGAGACCCTCAAACACAGAGGAAAGGACATGTGAGGACAAAGTGAGAAGGTGGCTGTCCATCAGTAAGCCCAGGAAAGAGATCTCAGGAGAAGCCAACCCTTTCCACAATGTAATCTTGGACTTGCAGCTTCCAGAACAGTGAGAAAATAAATTTCTGTACAAGCCCCCCAGCCCATGGTGTGTGGTTCTGGCAGCCCTGGCAGACTAATAACACACCCCATTAAGCCTCACAACAGGACAAGGGAAATACAGTAGAACCTCCATAGCTGACCACTTCCTTACATTGACCTAATTTGCACAGACCAGATAGATGTGCACCACATGCACTAAGGCCTAATTCCTTACATTGCCCACCTCCAAAGAGGGCAAGTTTGTTACAGTTCCTTAGTGGGCAACTTGTAGAGGTTCTGCTGTTGCTTTGGAAGGAGAAGTTTTAGTGCTCATATTAGGCTTTGCCCCTAAGTTACGTTCCCAGAACAGTTAGTGTTTCCAGACCTCACCACGTCATTGAGAGAGTCCTCCTAGCATCTCACATGGAGCTACTGCCTTTTCAGTACTAAATACACATGGCCCCAGTCCTCCACTGCATGGGCTGCCCTAGCCTCAAGACTTCATGCGGCAGCACTAGGACCCACAAGCACATTGCTGCCTGGATTGGGGGGCGGAGATAATCTCCATTCTCCAGGGGCAGGGAATTAATGAGCTTGGAAGCAGTGATATGGGTTTTGCCTCCCTCCCCATTTGGTTCTTGTAGAGGGCAAGGATCTATTTTGCCTAGAAATCTTTGTGATTCTGAATGCTCAGGTATTTGCCCTACTCACACCCCTTCTCACACACACCTCTGCCTCAGGGGTCTCTCTGGCTTGGACGACTGCCAAACTCCCACCCAACACCCACGTATCAGGCAATGTCTGTGCCTGAGGGAGGCAGCCCTCACCTGCTCAGGAGTTTAAATCTCCCGACGTGTTCATGCCAACTTCCCCCTCCATATCACATTTACTGACTAGCCTTTTCTTTGTCCTTTTTAAGAAAGTGACTACAACTTACTATTTTTAAAGATGCCTTCGTGGGATCTTACAGAACAATATTTCAACCAACAGCAAAGAACACAGATTATTCCAAAGGATAAAAGGCAGGGCCTAAGAGCACCTAAGTGAAAGTTAACCCGTAATACTGGATGTGCCCAGCATCCCGCCATGTGCCCGCTCCCCTCCAGGTAATGGTGGCAAGATGGCACATGAATTCCAAGTACCCTGACTGTTAGAGAAGCTGCTGCTTTCCTCTTGTATTGCCTTTTCTTGTTTGTCAGTTAACATCGGCAGCCTAAGTGCACATACAGGAGAAAAAAGCACAGAGAAAGTGCTGAGTCATATCCTCTTAAACCCCCACCGTTTTCAACCAACAAGTCCTTGAATAATAGGAGACTGGAAATGACCAGAGAAAAGACGAGCTATTGAATGATGAGAAAACATACTCCTGTTTCAGCCTGAAACCAGATCATCGAATTTAAACCTCTCCCAAATCAGTATTGAAGGGCTGTTATTGCTTTGGGGAGGTTCATTAGCACAAAGCATTCTCACTTGGAATACTTAGAAGAAGCCTCAGAACAGACCAAATTCATGCAATGAGAAATGTAAAGACGTAGAATAGAAGACAGTCAAACAGTAATGAATCTTAAAGCAGAAAATCTCCATGTTTTAAAAAACTGAACTTTGTGTAGTTTGAGGCAGAGACTGAAAATTGGCATAGTATTAAGAGCTTTCATGCCGATGTGAACCAAATGGTAAGAGGCATGGAAATGCAGGCAGCAGAATACAGAGCCAGGACTCAGGGCAGGGTCATGACCAGAACCAAGTCAGACAGGACGCTGGACCTCTCTGGAGGAGGTTATCCTGTCACCATGGGAGCACCAACTGAAAGTCACACACACACACAGTGAGCCATCCTGTCTGGGTTTGAGCATCAGCCCACTAGAATGGGTTGCTGGGGAGTTTCCTGGACATCTCTGATGAGAAGGTGTGAGTACGGGGCTGAGTAGCACGTCAAGGGGGCAAGCAGCTTCCTACAGACCCTCACAAATGTGTGGATAAAGACAAGGCACAGTCAGAGGCCCTCCAAAGATCAGTGACCCCCAAATTCCTCCTTTAGGTTGGCTTTTCCTTAAGAGGTAGTAAAGAGTAAATAATCCTCCATCCAGTTCAGAGCCCACTTAAGATGATGATAAGTCATACTAACCTTCGCTACCTAGGGGACCGTCCTCAGTTTCTTGCTATATCATAATCTAATGCACACTGTTTTGTAACTGACTGTCCAGTTAACAATTCACTCCACAAATAGCATTTTCTGCAGACACTTAGAACTAAGTAAAATTTTTAAAAATTTCCCTGAGGTGACACTAAAGCATCTGAGGGACCAATAAAAATACAGTAACCCTCCATAGTTGACCACCTCCCTATGCTGACCACCTCCTTAAGTTGACTTAATTTTCATAGAACACACATGCACCCATGTGTACATATCAGTATAGTAGGCCTAGTTCCTTAGGTTGACCACCTCCATATGTTGACCAGTCTGTTACAGTCCCCTGGGTGGTCAACTGGTAAATGTTCTCCTGTATTACCTAGAGACAAAGCAGCTTGAGAAATGAGGGTGACATTAAGCAAAGAACATAGTGCCTGTTAACAATATTGTCTTTCTTTCTTTCCTTATTTTTTTTTTGCAGTTTTTGGCCGGGGCTGGGTTTGAACCCACCACCGCCAGCATATGGGTTGGCGCCCAACAATATTGTCTTTCTAATTTTTAAGTAGCACTGAGTTACCAAGGGAAGACCTGTGAGGCCCCTGCCTGGAGGCTGTGGAAAGGACCCATTTACTTATACCTTTCCTCCTGTAAAGGAGTTCTGTAAAATCTCTAGAACTGAGGAAAGAGAGATTGAGAGAGAGCCAACCATTTGCTTTAAATTGGGGAAGGCAAAAGGGTGAAACACACATCCATTTCCCAATAAATCAGCCTGCCACAGTCGCCAAACGTACCTGTGTTCATGAGAGTGGGTCCACATGCAGGAAAGAAAAAGAGAGAGCTATACAAGGCTCTGTGGTAAGTTGCACGCATTTTTTAAATAACAGTCTTACTTAGAAGTGGAATGTAATACATGAGTAAAAGAGGAAAAGCTGGTTTTCTATGGAGAAAAAGATTTAACTTTTTTGTCTTTTTTTTCTTCTTTTTAATTATTATGGGTACATAATAGTTACATATCTTTATAGGGTACATGTGATATTTTGATGTAGACATACAATGTGAATTAATCAAATCAGGGTAGTTGGAGTATCCATCACTTCAGGCATTTAATATTTCTTTACGTTAGGAACATTCTAGTTCCACTTTTAGTTATTTTAAAGTATACCCTAACTTGTTGTTTAATATAGTCACTATGTAGTGCTAAAATTTTGTTCATTCTTACTATCTCACTGCATTTTTGCACTCATTAACCATTTCTACTTTATCCTTCCTACCCACCCTATTCTTTTTTTTTTTTTTACTTTTTGTCGATATATGCCATATTTCATATTTGTAGGAAATAAAACTCTAAGTTTTTTAAATCCATAAATATTGTCAAAACAACCCATTGGTTTTTTAACTTCATGTACACCATACTATTTAAATGCATGCCAATCAATTTGTATTGCTTTTGTAATATTAAAAAAACAGAGAAAGATTTCTTTATACCTTCTATCATATCTTTTCGTAGCTATGTTGCTATTCTTTCCGAGATTGGCAGGATGTAAGAAGAGCACAAAATGGAGCAGTAGGACTTGGGATTGAGAATGGTGCACACCCAGGAATTTGGTAACTTCTAAATATATCCTCTTCTCTCTCTTACGCTGAATACAGGGTAAAGGTTCCTTGATAATCTATGTTCCAGCTATCTATGTTATTGAAAGCCTGAATGTTTAGCTTATAAAATAAAATGACATGGTATCTCCCCTTGAGGAGCTTGAATAGAGGGACCAAAAGATAACATATATAATTATGGAACCCATAATGAGAGATAGCACACAGTATGATGGAAGCCTAGAAGGATGGGCCAATGAGTCAGCTGGGAACAGTCAGGAAAGCCTTCACCAAGATGGGGAAGTTTGTCAGTTGAGACTTAGACAATGAGCAGAACCTTTTTCAGGCAATCAAACATGCAATTTTTAATAAAATAAACAAAACTGCTATTTGCATACCACCATAAAAGAATTCTAAACAAAAGTAAATAAGCAAATTAAATACAAAGTGAGAGAGTGATAGATGATTTCTAAGAACTCTTCTAGGTTTAAAAATGTCCATTTTTATCACTCAAAATTTTTGTCAAGTACCTGTAATGCATTCAGCTCTGAGCTAGTTGCAGAGGTAGGGAGATGAGAAAGTGATGTTCTATGGTCTTGACATTGAAGAAGCTTATGACCTCAGAAGGAAACCAAACCAATGCACATAAAATGTGTATGTAGCTGTGCTTAGTCCAAAGGAGCATTCAAAATATTAATGTATTAACATCACATAATTAAGCATTAAATTGTATGATATAAATGCCAAAGATGAGGGTCACATGTGGTACAACCAAAACTCAAGACATATTCTTCAGATCTGCAAACTTACGTATAAGGTGCAAATATTCATCCATATTCAGTCATACCTTTAGTGAATCTTATTTTTTTAATAGTCAAGTTATATGAAAACAAAATTCTGGCAAATATATATTTACATATAAACTAACAAAATAAGTGGATATTTAATTATTATAGGCACTAAGATTGTTGGTCCTTCAACAAAAGTGGGATTTGAGTTGGACCTGACAGGAAGGATTTGGAGAATGAAAGAGATTAGAAAGAAATTTGGAGATGGGAAGAAGCATTCTCTTCCATTCTGAATGACTTAAATGATCTTACCCTGCTCTTTTTACTCTTGCTAAGTAGCCACAAGATGCCCAGGGATGAAAAAAGTTGCTTCTGAAAATCAGTGTAGACACTCCAGAAGGAAACTGGAGTTTTATGGCTTACAAAGGCAGAATTATCTAGAAAGCCCATCAGAAACACCAAGGACTTCCACAAGTTGTACACTCGAAGGCTCTGACCGTTGGCTTCTAATGAGTCTGAGTTGTACACTGTTCTCAAAAGGAAAAAGGTATCACAAGAAAATAGCATTTCCAGAAGTCTTAGAGAATATCCTAGGTGAGTTTACAAGGCAAGTGGAAGTGCTAGAAACTAGATGCTTGAAGGAGGAAGTGAGGAAAATGAACTGGGGGAGGTTGAGGGAAGGGAGGAAAACCAGCTCTTGTTAAGTTTACGGCCAATTAACATTTGCCATACTGCAGACTCCAGTGTTTAGCAAGGGCTTCTCAATATTAAAGGCAGCGCTTTGAACAATGGAGTCCTTTTTTTCTGTAGTTCACAGCTGTCAGAGATCATTTAACTCCCTATATATTTCCAAAAAGTGATGCCTTTAATCGGCTGCATAAACACTGGGGTTAGAGCACATTTAGGCTTGACTTGGGTGTAAGGTGTTAGGGCAGAGCTCGCATCTGTCAGGATCTGGAAGGCAGGCCTAAGCAAATAACGCCATAAACTACATTTGGAAAAAGAATAGCAGGAAAAAAAGACAGAAGGAGGGAGGGTGAGAGGGGGAAGAGGAGGAAGGCAGAGAAAGGGAAGGAGGGAGAAAGGAGAAGAGAAGAAAAGAAAGGAAATTATACACGGATGAGAGAAAGAAAGAAATTAAACTTCTGCCATGGAAGCTCCGAATGGATTAATTAACACTTCAAGTAACTTCTTAAAATGGTTCCTTTCCATTCGGATGTGAACCTAGTCATAAAGGAACAAGTTAAATCTCACTTGTCAGGCCTAAACAAATTTCCTACTTATTAGGAATTCTACCAGAACTCTTAGTATCTCAACACAGTTTATATTTAATTTCCAATTTGTTTTTCTTCTTTTAGAACAGATCCAGGTATCACATATAACATGCACTGATTTTTCTCTTCCTCTGAGCATTTCAATGGCCCCACTGTTCTCCAAGACCAATAAAACGGGTGGTGTGATGTTCCTCCCTTTGGGGTAGGATTCTGTATTGGAAATATAAATCTAATACAGTTACTAAAGAGAGACTATGAAACTTAAGAAAAAGGCTCACACTTCTAATTAGGCAAGTGTGACCTGCAAGATTAAATGTTTCGTGAGCTCAGCAATGTTTATAAAAATATAAGAATCTTAGAAATCTTCCTTTCAAATGAATAGCAGGAAGTAATAAAATGGTCTTCATAACACGATGTTAAGTAAAATTCCAAATGCATTCAGGAATTTTATATGTAATCTTAAAAACAGCTAACCTTTATTAACTGAATTCATGGGAAAATGTCCACTAACTCTATCTTCTTAAATAATACCTACTTTTGTATGAAAGCATAAAAAGCACAGCAATTTAGAAAAGCTCCCAGAAAAAAAAACTCACCCCAAATTTTACCACCCAGAAATAAGCAATGTTAAGAGTCTGTAAGTATTATTTTTACAGAATCTCTCTGAACCAATACACGATGTACAGATAGAAGAAAGAATAAAAATTGGATTTCATAGATAAATAGGCAGATATTTAGAAAGAATGATTTCATTAAAGCGAAATAATACAACTTATACCCTTTAAAATATTTAACATTATTTTTTTGTGCATTTACAAAGATAAAAGAAACTGAAGCAAAACTAAGCAAACTGCAGAATTTCACATAAATATTTCTCAAAAAAAAAAGAAGAAGAAGAAGAAAGAAAGAAATTAAGTTGCCTGAACCCTGGAGTCATCATTTCTTGCTAGTAGTTTCAGATACATACTTTATTTTTAAATAGTGTGGATTAATCCCTTATTAGAAAAGACAAAGCCCTCTTTCTCTCTTCCTACCTCCAATCTCCCTCCCAATTTTTGTGCTTTATTTTATTGTTATTTTGTCAGAACATGAGACATTTACATAAAACAGAATCCTCCCATCCCTTTCATCTTAGATCTACATTTTAACGGATCCCACGCTCACAGCCAGGCCTTCTACCACTGTTTCTCCATTCTTGAGTGCTTTCTTTTGATTCACCCCTTTCCCACATTATTTGTTTTTGATAAAGGAAAACATATTTTTGTAAAGTAGATTAAAAAGATTGTAATATAATGTAAATAATGGAAGTTAGGTAAATGTAATTGTGCCTTTAGCAGGAGTTAGGGGAAACATAATCTGCTTAGTCAACTCGAACTTTAAAATACCAGAGACACAATTTGTGGGAGGACTTGATGTGCCCTCTAAGCCAGGAAGCCATGCAGAAAAAACTCCAGGGGTTGACAGAGAGGCCTTCTAAGACCGGGTTAAGACTCCAAATCAGGGGAGGGGAGATGTCACCTACATCCAACCTTCAGATGTGCCCAATTAGGCAGCAAATGCCTCTGGAAGCAAAAGGGATCTGAGCGCCTGCCTTGGCATATTAATTAGTCAGACACAAGAAGGGGTACCTGTTAGGGGTGATTGGTCTTCTCATGAGGCCATTTCTGTTCAGATACTTAAAAGTTACCCCAGACTCAGCCTATAAAAAGGGGAAGATGCCACTTGCCCCTCTAGAAGTGAATCTCTTCATGTCTTCCCTAAATCGGTGAGGAGGCATCCGACCCTTCATCTCACCATTGCACAGGTCAGAAACATTCCGTCCCTCGCTCCTCCATCCTATATCCAATCCACACTGGTCTTTCTCTACTGTCACCATCCTAACCGGTATTATTTCTTAAGGCGACAAGTTATGGCCCCTTTTCAGTCCACTCTCCAAAATGCAGATACCTACCTGGGAAACAGCACTTGCCCAACTAAAGGGCCTAAGGAAATTTTTAAGTTGTTACGAATGTTTTACTCTAAAAAGTATATTTCTCGGTTTCCTATAGAAGTAAAATCATATGAACAGGAAACCAGATTTAGAGTCTAGACCAGGGTAGTGAAGGGACAAATAGTAATTATTCTCAGCTTTGCAGACCTTATAGTCTCTGCTGCTGTAACTCAAGTCTGCCATTGGCAGCTGTGCAAAAGCAACCAGACACAATATGGAAATAAATGAAGGCAGCTGTGTCCCAATAAAACTGTATTCATAAAAATAAGGAATTAACAACAATTCTTCTCAAATTTGTCCAAAAAATAGAAAAGGAGGGAAAACTTTCTAACTCATTCTATGAGGCCAATAAAGGTCTAATATCCAGAATATATAAGTAACTGTCTCTTAAAGTAGATTTGGGAGGGCATGAGTTGAATTCCATTATATGTATATATTGCATTGTGGTGGGGTCTGAGCTTTTCGTGCAGCCTTTACCCCAGTAGTGCACATTGTACCCCATACCTGCTTTTTCATCCCTTCCCACCTCTCATCTTCCCCCTTGTGAGTCTCCAGTGTCCACTACACCACTCTGTGTGCCCTTGTGTAGCCAGAGTCTAGCTCCCACTTATAAGTGAGAGTGTGCAGCATTTGTTTTTCTGTTCCTGGGATACTTCACTTAGGATAATGGCCTCCAGTTCCATCCAAGTTGCTACACGAGACATTTCATTTTTTCTTATTTCTGAGTAGAACTCTATTATATATACATATCTACTCATTAATTGATGGGCATTTAGGTTGATTCTTTATCTTTGTAATCATGAATTGCAAAGTACAAATGAATCCAGGTATCTTGTTCATATAGCAATTTCCTTTCCCCTGGGTAGATACCCAGTAGTGGGAATGCAGGATCAAATGGTTCTTAGTTCTTTAAGAAATCTCCCTACTTATTTCCATAGAGGTTATACTAATATATTTTCTTTTCTTTTTTTTTTTTTTTAAATACATATATTTTATTATTCTTCATTACATTATTTCCCCCCTCCCACCCGTCCGTGATAAGGCAGAATTGATTTACAGAAAAGAATACAGAAAACACCAAAGCTCCTGGTAGTGGGAGAG
>CAUYRH010151640.1:0-29605 GCA_963574655.1 Perodicticus potto
GTGGCAGGCGCCTGTAGTCCCAGTTACTTGGGAGGCGGAGGCAGGAGACTCGCTTGAGCCCAGGAGTTGGAGGTTGCTGTGAGCTGCGATGCCACAGCACTCTATCCAGGGTGACAGCTTGAGGCTCTGTCTCAAAAAAAAAAAAAAAAAAAAAAATATAAATATATATATATATATATATATATATATATATATGATTGTATGAACTTTAGATAACAAGATAAAAAAATTTAATTGGCTCTACCTTGGCAGATACAAATATTTTGTAATGAATGCACACCTGCTATATGTAGTTTATCAGTGAACATATTCCAGCTGATTCACAAAAGTCTGATGGCATCTGTCTCATTTTCATCACAGTAAATACACTCCTCACCGGATAACTAAGTTAGTTTAGATATTCCATCTTTTCACATCAGTGCATTGGGAAGTCATACCCAGTAAACAAGAGTAACAAAACTATTTCTGTGACAGTATAAATTATTTAGTTTAAAATTTTTCAGATCCATATTCTTTCTTTCTTTCTTTCTTTCTTTTTTTTTTTTTTTTTTTTTTTTTTTTTGTAGAGACAGAGTCTTTTTTTATTGCCCTCAGTAGAGTGCCATGGCACATCACACAACTCACAGCAACCTCTAGCTCCTGGGCTTAGGGAATTCTCTTATCTCAGCCTCCCGAGTAGCTGGGACTACAGACGCCCACCACAAAGCCCGACTATTTTGTGTTGTTGTAGTTTGGCTGGGGCTGGGTTTGAACCTGCCACCCTCGATATATGGGGCCAGCGCCCTACCCACTGAGCCACAGGTGCCAGGAATATGGTACAAGATCCATATTTTTCATTAGTAACTGGGTCAGACAATTTATCAAAAGCAATGATTTTACATAGAAATACTAGATTTTGCAGAATTACTTAAAGATTACTGTAAGTCAGGTGTATTTTAAGTAAATGCAGGTAAGCTCAATACACAAATCCCTGCCGGAATCTTTTAATATTTGAAGATGCTTTTAGAGTAGGATCTGAGTTACTTTCTCAATAGTCATAGAGTGAAGTTTTACGACACTTTTAAATAGTTGCTGGTTAGTTGCCCACCACCTTATTAAAAGCACTGGTTACTAAGTAAAAAATACTGTAAGATTACGTTACATAAACATGAAAGTCTCACAGTTTACATCCAATATAAATCAACCATATCCAATTATCAAATTAAATTTTAAAAAGTATTAACTCCTGAAAACTGAAAGCAAGATTTAAAAAAAAAAAAAAAGAATCACCAATGAATATTTTAGATCTTTGCAGTTTTTTTTTTTTTATTTTTTTTGCAGTTTTGGCTGGGGCCAGGCTTGAACTCACCATCCCCATTATAAGGGGCAGGTGCCCTACTCCTTGAGCCACAGGCGTCACCACCCTTTGTTTTGTTAAATTTTTTTTTTTTAATCTATTGCAGGAAGGTGGGGTGATGGGTATAGTGTCTCTTTGCTGCTTCCTGTGGGATGAGGGGCTGCATGGACTACCTAGTAGAAAGATGGGAGGGGTATAGGTTATGATTAGTGGCCCTATCATCAGTCAAGGTCGACAGGTAGGAGAGAAAGGCCAGAATTGAGAGGGGAGATAACCAGAAGGAAAAGGAGTAGGAAGAGGAAAAATTGGGTTTCTTCAGGGAGAAAGTCTTGGGAAGTGTCTTGTAGCCACAGATCTTTAAAGGCTTCAAAGAGGTCATCCCAGTTTTGAACATGGTAGAGTAACCAGGCATCCTGAGAAAAGGCATGGAGAAAAGGAAAAATCCGAGGAGGAATGTTAACACATTCACCAGGAAGCTGGGTGCGAGGATAATGTAATTGAACTGCCAAAGAGGCTTGAGGTCCTTCTCCCAGAAGAACATCTGCAGTGAAAGGGATATTTTGTTTCTGATTACCTTCTGCCTGTTCTGCAGCAGAATCAGCCCAGTTTGAGTTCTACATTAAGTAATCACTTCCAGAAAGACATGTTTGTGCGATAGACTTCTCATGATTAAGAGAGAGAGTATTATTAAGCAAAGTATCCAGGCTCAGTGCCTGTAGCTTAGCAGTTAGAGTGCCGGTCACATACACCAGAGCGGGTGGGTGTGAACCTAGCCTGTGCCTGATAAACAACAATGACAACTGCAACATAAAAAATAGCCGGGTTTTTGTGGCAGGTGGCTGTAGTCCCAGCTACTTGGGAGACTAAGGCAAGAGAACCGCTTGAACCCAGGAATTAGAGGTTGCCATGAGCTGTGATGATCCGGTACTCTACTTAGAGTGACAAAGTGAGACTTTGTCTCAAAAAAAAAAAAAAAAAAAAAGTATCCACTAAGGCAAAAGTAAATGTAGCAGTTGGACCATACTGTGCACAAGCCTGTTTCAGCTGTTTTAAGAGTTTTTAAAAGGGGTGGTGCCTGTGACTCAGTGAATAGGGAGCTGGCCCCATATACCCAGGTGGCGAGTTCAAACCCAGCCCTGGCCAAACTGCAACAACAACAAAATAAATAAAAAAAAAAAAAGAGTTTTAAAAGGAAGAGGCTGACGCTGGCAAGCTTGATTACCTTGTTGATCATCAGTTTTAATAATTGGAAAACAAGGCTCAGTGAGTAGGGCGCCAGCCACATACACTGAAGCTGGCGGGTTCAAGTCTGGCCTGGGCCTGCTAAACAACAGTGGCAATTGCAACCAAAAATTAGCTGGGCATTGTGTCGGGTGCCTGTAGTTCCAGCTACTCAGGAGGCTGAGGCAAGAGAATTGCTTAAGCCCAGGAGTTTGAGGTTGCTATGAGCTGTGACACAATGACATTCTACGGAGGGAGACATGGTGAGACTCTTGTCTCACAAAAATAATAATAATTGGAAAATAAAAAAATCCATCTAAAGAATCTTGTGCACAAGCTTGTTCTAAAGTCAGTTGCAAAGGTGATTTGGAAATCTGTTCGGCATAGAAAAAGCAGGTGGTGGTGGTAAAAATTTAGAAAAGCGGGGGTTAGGTGGTGGGTAAAGTGGCACAGGCTTAGATGGAGGGGAGACATGAAATTTAACCATAGCAAATACCCCTGAGGGATCAGGATCTTCATCTGAAACAGAAGAGGAACGCTCCTTTAATTTCTCTTTTTGTAAGGATTGTTTAGATTCAAGGGAAAGGGACTCATTATACTTAGGTTTTTCTGCTGGAGTAGAAGGAGAAACACTTATTGTTTGAAAATGGGAATGCATCTGTTCATGATCAGGATCTAAACAGTCTCTAACTAGTCCCCAAAGAGAGAAAGCATCAATAGGAACATCAGAAGGTCTATTGGCTGTATAATAAGAAAGCAGTTTCTCCCCTACTCTGTCACAGGTAGCAGCGTTAACAGTACCTCCCTCAGTGAACCAAGGACAAACTTGAATAAAGTGAAGAAACTGTTCTAACTGGATGACAACAGCCATGGGTTTTGAACATAGACTTAAGCATTAGAATAAAGAGTTCTCACTCCTTTGAGCCTGACTGTCCCATAATTTATAACTCCTGACAATTGCCCTTGAAAAAAATTGCCAACTGTGCAGTTGCTCTCTTTCTTTTCATGGGGGATTCCCTCACCTGTATGCCCCTACTAGTCCATACTCTGGTCCCTGTTCAGGGTGCCACCTTTTGCGAACCTGAGCAAAGAGTGAACAAACCAGAGGGGGGAATGGTGGGGAATTGAGAAAATAACTCACACAAGAGACATAGATTACACTAAAGATAGAGGTGGGATCTAGAGATGGGATTGGGAGATCTGGTGCAGCTGATGACTGCAGCCAGAACCAACTGACGATGTGAACGGCTTTATATAGTACAGTGGTTCTCAATCTTCCTAAAGACGTGACCTTTTAATGCAGTTCTTCATGTTGTGGTGACCCCCAACCATAAAATTATTTTTGTTGCTACTTCATAACTGCAATTTTGCTACTGTTATGAATCATAATGTAAATATCTGATATGCAGGATGTGTTTTAGGTGGTCGCAGGATGTGTTTTAGATGGTCTTAGGGGTCGCGACCC
Source organism: Perodicticus potto (assembly GCA_963574655.1). Lineage (NCBI taxonomy): Eukaryota > Metazoa > Chordata > Mammalia > Primates > Lorisidae > Perodicticus > Perodicticus potto. The sequence goes on from CAUYRH010151640.1 coordinate 4,023, forward strand.
ACGGAACCGCAGATATAGTACCTAAAGCAAAGTTGCTTGTGTTAACAATGTTACACATCACCAAGGAAAGCCAGTGGGAATATTTTCTCTTTTCTTTTGAGACAGAGTCTCACTATGTCGCCCTCAGTAGAGTGCTGTGGTGTCACAGCTCACAGCAACCTCCAATTCTTGGGCTTGAGCGATTCTCTTGCCTCAGCCTCCCGAGTAGTTGGGACTATAGGTGCCGGCCGTAATGCTTGGCTCTTTTTTTGTTGCAGTTGTTTAGCTGGCCCAAGTCAGATTCGAACTCACCACCCTTGGTGTATGTGGCTGGTGCCATAACCACTGTGCACAGGAGCCATCTATGAGCCATAGATATTCTCTCTCTCTTTTTCTTTTTTTTTTTGCTATTTTTGGCCAGGACCGGGTTAGAACCCTCCACCTCCGTGATTTGGGGCTGGTGCCCTACTCCTTGAGCCACAGGCACCCCCCAGAATATTTTCATTTTACAAGGTTGAGGGGGAAGTAATAATACATGAGGTAAAGATTAACTTTAGGAAGAGAAGGCTATGGACTTTAGGGAAATGAAAAGTATACAGAAGCTAGGTGACTTCTGGCAGAGAGAGCAAAGAGAAAGAACTATTGTTTTAGGAAGGGAGGAGAATCAGTTGGGGGCCATTCCTTGAACACACTTCATGGGCTGTGGGGGTTTTGCCACCTCACAATCCACACTCCACAAAATGCTGTCTGTGAAGAAGCCCTGTTAAACACTTGCTGCACTCTGCTGTTAATTTATGGAAGGGTTTCTGAGAATTATCAGATTTAATGCTGAGAAAATAAAACAGAATTAAAATAACAATACCCTCCAATGTCTGAAGAGTTGTGATTTCTGAGAACATGCTTCTGCCCCCCTTCCCCGCACTCTGGATTTTTCCCTGTGGGAAACTCAGACTTGAATCATGTTAAGTTTTTAGTTGAGATCTTCAGAAACACACATGAGCCCTTGTGCCTCTATTCCCTCCAAGTTAAATGTTTATTGAAAAAAAACATTTACTTGGTGAAAACATTAAATGCTGTCATCCCTCATTATCTGAAGAGTCCATTCTTGGAAGTACGTTGGATAGTAAAGTTTCAGCTAGGAGGAGCCTAGGTCCCAATACTTTGAGGAATGGGAGAAAATAATAATCTTCCAGTTCATCTAAAATCCCCAGCAAGCATCCCCAAATATGAAAATGTTGTGAAACCCCTCTGTATTGATCCACCAAGGATTTCTCCTTCACAAACATGCACATAAAACACCATTAATATGCTTCTCCCATCCTTGATCATAATTGAGGATGTATATGGATGTATATGGTCTAGCTAAATTTTCTTTCCCTATAAAGATCTTATACTAAGATACTAATAATGAAATTCTACCCAATAGGCCACCTGAATTGCCCCAGGTTCCATGAACCATTCCCCAGGTTCAACTGTAAAGGAGCTCAGATAGTGAGCAGTTGTGCAAGATATCTGGCAAACGTACATGAGACCCAGCCCAGCACCCTCAGACCCACACGAGGTTTAAAATGTGGCTGATATGTTAGCAGATTCTGTAAAGTGCTTTAGAATGCCTAAACACTTACACATGTGTGCAAAATACTATGTGCAAGAATGTTTATGGGAGTTTGAGTGAAACACCTTTGCCAAGTCATCCTAGGATATGACTGGTAAGTGCAAGGTCAGCTTTGGAACTCGGACTCCCTCCTTCTAGTGCAGGACTCTTTTCTGCATCTTCACTCCTCAGCAAGTAACAGTGCTACCTACATGTCCTCTCCTGCCCTTGGAGTGTCCTCATCTTCACAGCTGGTGAGACTAGGTGCCTGTCTTCCATCATGTCTTCCTTTTAGTCTCTTGGTTTTGCACTTTCCTTTGCAATTTTAGGCTGAAGGTGTTTACTGTGTCCTCTTACCATCCCTGAGGTAAGGCCTCTACAATTTGTGGGCCCCAACATGGGGGCGTATTCAGATGGGAAGGGGTCTTTTTTTCTAGGCCTTCCAGTTTAATAACATCTTTACCAATTTTCCAAATGTTTATTATTTTGTAATTACAGAAAAAAAGTGTTCAAATAGCATCCCGATCACTCTGAACAATTACTAATGTTTTCTCCTGTGTAGTTTTCTTTGTTTTACAAAGTCCTCAATCACATTTTTTTCTCATCCTTTCTCAAGCAACTGCTCATGGATTCAGTGTACACGATCCATTTGACATTAGTACATGGATAATAATCTGTATAGATAGATATACAGCCTAATTTTTTGGACTTTTCCATATGGTTTTCTATACCTTTCTTCAGCTTTGAGGTCCATCTGTGTTGATAAGGTCAGGTTCATTCCTTTTGCTCTATCAGTAACCACTAAAGAAGTACATATTCTGTATTCATCCATTTATGGGTAAGCTTGTAAGTCCTCGTCCCCCCCTCCAGCCCCCCGGTTTTGTTTCAGCTACAGCTATGTGAACATTTCTGTAGTTTCACTCTGCACATTTAGTGTTTAGGCATGCCCCTAGAAGCAGAATTTTGCTTGGTTTTAGAATGTGTGTGTGTTTGTGTGTTTTCAATATTACTGGTGATGCCATGTGGCCCTCCACAGGTTCGGAGCAGTTTCTTGATCTTCCTCCTGTAGGCAAAGACCCCATTTCCTTGCATCTTTGCTGACACCTGACATTATCAGGTCTTTTAATTTTTCAAGACCACAAAGATATTTTAATCTGTATTTCCTTGATTGCTAGCCAGGATGAATATCTTCTGATATCTCTATTGGCCGTGTGTGTTACGTCTCTCTTTGCCTCTTTCCCCCAGCCCTGGATTTCTAGAGAATGGATGGTGGGGATTTTTTTTGTTTTGTTTTTTTTGAGACAAGAGTCTCACTTTGTCACCCTTGGTAGAGTGCCATATCATCATAAGCTCACTGCAACCTCAAACTCTTTGGCTCAAGCAATTATCTTGCTTCAGCCTCCCAAGAAACGGACTACAGATGCCTTTCACAATGCCCCACTATTTCTTTCTTTCTTTTTTTTTTTTTTTTTTTTTTTTTGAGGTGGTGTCTTGCTCTGGCCCAGGCTGGTCTGGAGCCCATGAGCTCAGGCAATCCACCTGCCTCAGCCTCCCTGAGTACTAAGATAACAGGCATGAGCCATCACATCCAGCCCAGACTATGTGGTATTTCATATGCATTGTGAGTCCTGATTCTTTGCCACATGTGAATTACCTTCTCCGGCTGTAGCTTGTCTCAACTTGTGGTGTCTTTCCAAATGTTTTTTAGCATATTTTGTCAAACATCTCTGTCTTTGTGGCAAGTGTTTTTTGTGTCTTTGAGAAGTCCTGTTACTGGCCTTGTGCAGCAGCTCACATCTGTAGTCCCAACACTCTGGGAGGCTGAGGTGGGAGGATCCCTTACGCTCAGGAGTTTGAAACCAGCCTGAGCAAGAGCAAGATCCTGTCTCTATTAAAAATAGAAAAACTGGCTCGGCACCTATGGCTCAATGGACTAAGGCACCAGCCACGTATACCTGAGCTGGCGGGTTCAAATCCAGCCTGGGCCCGCCAAGCAACAATGACCGGGCAACCAAAAAATGGCCGGGTGTTGTGGCGGGCGCCTATGGTCCCAGGTACGTGGGAGGCGGAGAAAGGATACTCGCTTGAGCCCATGAATTTGAGGTTACTGTGTGGTTTGATGCCACAGCACTCTATCCAGGGTGACATCTTTGTGTCAGAAAAAAAAAATAGAAAAACTTGGACAGCACCTGTGTGTCATTGAGTAGGGCGCTAGCCCCATATACTGAGGGTGGTGGGTTCAAACTCGGCCACGGCCAAACTGCAACAAAAAAATAGCTGGGCATTATGGCAGGCGCCTGTAGTCCAGCTACTCGGGAGTCCGAGGCAAGAGAATCGCCTAAGCCCAAGAGCTGGAGGTTGCTGTGAGCTGTAATGCCCTGGCACTCTACTGAGGGTGGCAAACCAAGACTCTGTCTCAAAAAAAAGGAAAAACTTAGCTGGCCATTGTGGGAGGCACCTATAGACCCAGTTACCCAGGAGGCTGAGGCAGGATGATTGCTTGAACCCAGGAGTTGAACACTACTGTGAGCTAAGCTGACACCAGGGCAACAGAGTGAGACTCTTGTCTCAAAAAAAAGAAAAAGTCGTGTGTTCTTGATTGATTGAGATGGAGTCTTGCACTGTCACCCAGGCTGGAATGAAGTCTTGAATTCCTAGACTGCATTGATCTCACCTTAGCCTCCTGATTCTGTTATTTAAAAAATAATAATTCCCTCCTGTCCTTTTCCTTTATATTCTCTTTCTAGGGTCTTGTTTTAGATCATGGGTCTCCTGAACCAATTGCTGTCTTTGATCTCTTTATATTCCATATCCTTTTATTGGCAGGGGCTTCGAGCATGATAATAATGTTCTCGCCACCACAGAACTCTCTGGGACCTGCTGAACTGATTAAATACCTAGTCCATGTTCAGTTTTCCCCACTTGTTCCTAAAATGTCTTCTTTCAGATGTCGAGTTCCCCCTATCAAGATTCAAGCAAGGCCCACCCTGCATGTGCTCTTGAAGAGACTAGGTCATTGGTTTTGTTAGCTCACCTGATTTTGCTTTCATTATGTCCCTGAGTGAGTTTGTCTCATCTGTAAGATGGTAAGTGGGTTAGAGGCCTGAGTAGGATTATTTGGTGTTCTTGGAAGGGTGCTGCAAGGGCCCTTCCTGGTATGTTGCATCTGTGGGCACAAGATGTCTAATTGTCACACTTTCCAATCATACAGATTAGCAGGTGGAGGTATTGTCAGACTGGTCCCTCCATTGTACTTACAAAGCTCCCTGTCTGCTTATCTCCGGTGGCTTAGCAGTCATTGCTGGGTCATTATCAATGACCACTATTTCATTAGGGTTTGCAGAACAACTCTCCAATTTTCATACCTCTTGTGTCTTTGAGATGTCTTTTTTTTTTTTTTTATTTCTCTCTAAACATGGGGTCGATTTCATTGGGGTCTTGGGAAGAGTGGGAGGTGAATTTGTGGTTCAGTACTCCAGCTTGACAGCTGCTACAGTGTGGATTTGGACAATCAAAAGTATATGAACACTGAAGTCACCTAAAGTTGGCACTCCTGGTGAGGGTGGATAAGATAAGTAGAGGCCAGAAGCACCCTGGGCAGTACACAGCCCCCACAGTCAGTCCACAGGTGTGATTGCTTTGTGGAAGCTTCAAGCTTAGTTTTGGTGCACTTTTCAGACAATATGTTACATTTATTTTTTATTTATTTATTTTTGAGACAGAGTCTCACTGTGTTGTCCCAAGTAGAGTACTGTGGCATCACAGCTCACAGCAACCTCCAACTCTTTTGGGCTTAAGCGATTCTCTTACCTCAGCTTCCTGAGTATCTGGGACTACAGGCGCCCGCCACAACACCTGGCTATTTTTTGTTGCAGTTGCCACTGTTTTTTAGCTGACTGGGTCCGGGTTTGAACCCGCCAACCTCCGTATATGGGGCCGGCGCCCTACCTGTTGAGCCACAGGTGCCACCCAATATGTTACATTTAAATAAAAAAAATTTTTTTACATTACTACAAAATGTGGAAGCAGTTACCATCAAGGGCAGGTCTTTAAGAAGAAACCCAAGAAATTGGCATTAACCATTAGGGGTGGGAAGAGTCGCACAGAGGGAGGTTGTTATCTGCCCTTTACATGCTGCAGAAGGGTCAAAGAAGATGAAAGCAGAGATTGAACTTTGGGCTTAGTGATCACAAATCATTGGTGATCTTGGTCAGACTTGGTGTAAATAAGATTCACATAAGGAGGCACTTGTAGCTCAGTGGGAAGGGCGCCAGCCACATACACTGTGGCTAGCAGGTTCAAACCCAGCCCGGGCCTGCTAAACAACAACGACAACTACAACAAAAAAAAATAGCCCGGCGCTGTTTTGGGTACCTGTAGTCCCATCTACTTGGGAGGCTGAGTCAAGAGAATCTCAGCCCAGGAGTTTGAGAGGTTGCTGTGAGCTGTGATGCAATGGCACTCTACTGAGGGTGATATAGTAAGACTCTGTCTCAAAAAAAGAGGCCCCAGGGCAGAGCCCACGGGCGGGCAGAGGCGCACCCCGGTTGCAGGAGCTCTGGGTTGCTGCCACTCACTGCGCACGTGCGGCCGCTGCTGTGCGCGGAGCTCATACCCAGCACCTATTTTGTTGCTTCTTAACTGCCTGCACCAGGCACGGGCTGGGCTCTGCCGGCCTGGGCAGTGCCCGTGCGGTTGACATCATGGACATATATGAGTCAATCCTGGAGAGGAAGTGGCATGATAGTGAGAGGTCTTCCCGCAGCATCTTGGAGCAGACAGACATCGAAGCTGTTGAGGTTCTTGTTTGTATGAGCTTCTGGGGTCAAAGATCCCAGAAAGGTGGGCAGCACCTGTGGCTCAAAGGAGTAGGGCACTGGCCCCATATGCCGAAGCTGGTGGGTTCAAACCCAGCCCCAGCCAAAAACTGCAAAAAAAAAAAGATCCCAGAAAGGTGACTTATTAAAGATAAGACCCCTCACACCTGTCTCTGACTCTGAGGATGTCACCACCACTGGGCATGTGGATGCATCTGCACCTGAGCTACCAAAGGACTTCCATTCTTTATCAACTCTGTGCATAACTCCTCCTCAGAACCCTGATCTCGTGGAACCATCGACAGGGATACCTATTTCTTTCCAAGCAACTGATTCCAAAGTATAAGTACACAAAGTCATGGCCATGCCCCCGTCATCTGCTGTTGCAGCCAGAGTGCTGAGCAGGAGGATGAAAAGGGGCTTGCCAGCTTTGAAGCCAGAGCCACTAGAGCCAGCCCCTGGCTCCCCCTGCAGGGCCATGGTGACCAGTGTGATCCGACACACTGGGGAGACTCCTGTTCCCATCCACTTTTCTACTATCCAGACTTCAGAACACAACTTTCTGACAATAGAGAAGGAGAAGCACAGTTTCTAGGACATTTTGAAGCTTTGCAGAACTTAGGCTGCACAGACGGTTTATGCAGCACTAACTCAGTGTCCTGTCAGCCTTGCTTGCACAAGTCTGGGAGCCTGCTCCCCACTGACAAAGGCCAGCAGTCAGGGTGGCCCGTTGAAGTTCAAACCTGCTCACCAAAGAATTGTGAAAATGACTTGCCAAGGAAAACCACCCCTCTCATCTCTGTCCCTGTCCCCGGTCCTCCTGTCCTTTGCCAAATGATCCCTGCGACTGGACAAAGTGGCATGTTATCAGCTTTTTTGAAGCCCCCTCTACAACTGTCTGGGGGGACTGTCAAATCCATACTACCCCAGGCTGCTCCAGTGCCTCCACCTATGCTAGCGGGACCTCCTGTGCCTCAGGGAACTATCAGGCTGGTTCCGCCCCCAGGAGCGCTCCCCCAGCTTGCCACCTCTGCCAGCATTATGGCAATTGGGAATACCAAGTTGTTACCCCTTGCCCCTGCTCCAGGGTTTATTGCCTCCAACCAAAATTGTGCCCCTTGGGTAGACTTTTCTCGAAGGAGGAATTATGTTTGCAGCTTCCCAGGCTGCTGGAAGACCTACTTCAAAAGTTCCCACCTCAAGGCTCATCTTCGTACTCACACAAGGGAGAAGCCTTTCAGCTGCAGCTAGGATGGCTGTGATAAAAAATTTGCTCGTTCAGATGAACTGTCTCGCCACTGCAGAACTCAACACAGGGGAGAGGTTTGTGTGCCCGGTGTGTGACCGGCATTTCATGCACAGCAACCACCTAACAAAACATGCCCAGTGTCACATGACTACCAAGAAGATCCTGGGCTGGCAGGCAGAGGTGGGCAAACTGAACAGGATTGCCTCTGCAGAGTGCCCTGGCAGCCCACTCGTGACTATGCCAGCTTTTGCCTGAAAGATCAGCTAGGGCTTACCCATGGGATTTATAAAAAGCCTCTTTTCAGGAATAGAACTGATGGGTTCCTGTCCAAAAAAAATGGTCTGGGGAGCTAGGGCACAGTTGGGGAGCTGGTTCTGATGAAAGTTATGTTAACTTTTCTTTTTTGGTTGGGACCCTGTTCTATATCTTTTGTAGTTTGAGACTTTTTTTTTAAGGAAATGGAAGAAAACTTGGTAATTTGAATCACCAGCATTCAGGCAGACATTTTGGCAACAAAGTTTACAAAATCTGGATTTTTACAGTCTTTTTATTCATGTTTTATAGAAATAAGACAGGGTACTAATTTTTATACTACTTTTTATAAGAATATTTCAGCTCGGCGCCTGTGGCTCAAGCAGCTAAGGCACCAGCCACATACATGTGAGCTGGCGGGTTCAAATCCAGCCCGGGCCCACCAAACAAAAATGATGGCTGCAACCAAAAAAAAAAATAAAAAATAGCCAGGCGTTGTGGCAGGCGCCTGTAGTCGCAGCTATTTGGGAGGCGGAGGCAGAGAATTGCTTGAGCCCAGGAGTTGGAGGTTGCTGTGAGCTGTGATGCCACCTCACTCTACCCAGAGCAACAGCTTGAGGCTCTGTCTCAAAAAAAAAAAAAAAGAAGAAGAATATTTATATTGTTGATGCTCAGATCACCAATTTCTAGATAGATGATTTTACAACCTTCTTTTCTTTTCTATATTTAATAACAAGGTTTTTATATGACCCTCTCTTTAGTAAACTTGACACATTGTTCAGCCAAAACCAAACAAAAGCACACATCTGTTATCAGGACTTTTAGGTCTAAGAATTTTTTTTGAAATTAGACCTGGCTGAATAAGGGCCTCTTAAAGAAAAGGGAAAAATACATTTTGCAGTCAACTTCTTCATAATATTTTCAAGGGAAATTCCAGGCAACCACTCCTGTCACCCAAGAAACTACAGTTTTGGTTGACTTGAAGGTTGGACTTGTGAAGGATGTACCCCAGAGAGTAGCTTACCCCACTGGGTATACCCCCGCAGCAGGAACTGGTGCAGAATCAAGTGTCCGTATGTAATGTTGGCTTTTAGGTTATTGCTGTGCTGAAAGCAAGCCATTCAGTGTCCTGAATTTTTACCTAAAACATCAAAAAATATAAACACTCAAACCCAACCCATCGACAGTTGTCTTCTTGTGATTTGGCCTTATCCATGCTATACTGTGGGTAGATGAACTTCTTAGAGAAAAAGAACATGTCTGATTAGTTAGTGAACTTTCTACCAAAGTATAGTTCATCCGAAGTGAGGTATATGTGCAGATAGATGGCTTCAAGTTTCAATTCTTTATCATGTACTAAAAACTGTAAGAAATGCAAATGACACTAAATGGCGGTAATACTACCCAGCTGCCCTTTCTACCAAACGTTTCTAAAAAACATTTAAACTGGAATAAACACTCATTTTTCCTTAAAGGAAATTGTTTTGATCAAACTAAATTACATGGAATGGTTTTTTTTTTTTTGCATTCTACCTAGAAAATAGACAGTGTGCACCACTTGTGTGAGCACATCCTACATATGTTAAGAGGCTGTGGCTTCTTGCATCTGTGAAGCCACTGAAACTAGTTTTTGTTAAAATATGTTGGAAGTTCAGGCAACAGAATAAATGTAAGATGAACAGAATGTTGCATTAATTTGGTAGCCTGTGAATTTTTTTAATGTGCAGTATGTATTTAGAGTTTGTCTTGACCTATTAGTTATTTACCTTTATTAAAATGATGGTAAGGTAAACTATTGAATAATTAAATAAAATTAGGTTTTGTGTTCAAGTGTTTTAGTATGATATGGCCCCCCACGTGGCTATTCATTGTGTGTAATGTGATGCCCATTAAGTTGCATTTTACTGTCAACTTAATGGGCATCACTGGACGTGTGTGTGTTTTTAGGAAGTTTTCATGTTTGGGCACTTCCTTAGCTTTCCTATTATCGTGAGACATAGCATGGTTGCAGGAAAATTGCAATTGTACATAGTTCATCCCCCCCAATCCTTTCTCCTGCTCATGTTCAATCAGCATAAACAATTTTTTTTTTTTTTTTGAGACAGAGCCTCAAGCTGTCACCCTAGATAAAGTGCTGTGGCGTCACAGTTCACAGCAACCTCCAACTCCTGGGCTCAAGAAAGTCTCCTGCCTCCACCTCCCAAGTAGCTGGGACTACAGGCGCCCACCATAACGCCTGGCTATTTTTTTCTTGGTTGCAGCTATCGTTGTTTGGCAGGCTGGGCTGGATTCGAACCCGCCAGCTCGGGTGTATGTGGCTGGCGCCTTAGCCGCTTGAGCCACAGGCGCCGAGCCGCAGCATAAACATTTTTGACTGTATGCCATAAATGGCATCAAATTTGGATATTTTTCTTAATTATGACATTGCAAAGTAACATTAGTCCTACTAGTGTTTGGTGGATACTACAAGGTCTTTGGTTGCTTGTCACATAGAAAGTCATTCTCTGAGCAGTGTCATTGCTAAAGAATAAATATGTAGAAAATGGTTTTAATTTACACTTCCATTTCCTAATTAGATTTGGGGATACCTTCTATAAATGACCACCCCCAACCCATTCTCTTGAAAGATTGGTAAATAGTTCCTGTCTGAAAAAGACTCTTCGTGAGAACCAGAACCCTTGCTCATTGATCAGCATAGAGCCCCTCAGGTGCAGCTGGGTGCTGCAGCTGGAGGGGAAAGGAGACTTCTTTTCTCCTATGCACTTTATCACTTGAGCAGTTTTGCTTGATCTTTTTTGACTTTGAGCCTTTTAAGTAGTTTCAGTTATAAATTTAAAATGTTTTGTAATTATGTTTTATGTAACAGACTTTGACTTATTATTTAAATGAGTATGTGTTTTTCTTTGAATCATATAATACTTCCTTGATTTACAAACTAGAAAAGAAAAAAAAGCACTAATGCATATTTATTGCCCTGAAAATGCTTCACTATGGCAAAAATGGTGAATATAAAGAAAAAATTTTCTAATGCCAAGGAACAGGAAAATGGATAATAAAGGCAGAGAAGGAACTTCGGTGAAGTAAAGGCCAGAAGACAAGGAAGAGAAAATGAGGGGGGTGTTTGCAGGAGGTTGCTTATCAGGAGAGGTGGGGAGCTGGCAGGGTTGTAGGAGACACCTCTAGAGGGAGACAGAGATGCAGGAGAGATGATTTTTGACATAGTCTCAGAGGAGGTGGGACACAAATGAAGTTTAGCTGTGGACAAGAGGATGGACGGTCTATGCCAGGCTGTGATAACGTTGAGCATGGTGGGGCAGCATCAGCAGGAGTTGATTTCTCTGGGTAAAGGGGTCATTGGGGGCAGAATCAGTTCTTTGTTTCAAGCCCATTACGTGGAGGTGAAGGGAAACATTCAGACATTTGCAGCAAGAGTGGACACTGAAGACCTGACAGCAAGGCTGACCCAACTCAGAGGTGACACATGCAATTTATTGCAGTGATTGGGGGGGACATGAAGGAGGGCCATGAAAAGGCTGCATGTGTGCAGGTAGGAGAGGAGTAATAGAGCTGTGAAGGTGTCAGTTTGTGCAAACGTCACAGGAGCTTGTTTTGGGCTGGTTCTACACTGAGGACGGTGGGAGAGCTGACGCTGGTTTACCAATGGGGGAGGAGATGGGAAGGAATGGTGCGTGGTGGCCGTTGGGCCTGTGTGCATGCCCTGCCCGGCCCCCCCCACCAGGAAGGCCCAGATGCTGCAGGCTTGGGTCCTTTCTCAAAAGGGCTGTAAGGGATACCCCTATAGGGATGCATAGACTGGTCATCATTTCTCTTTCCCACTAGTATTCCAGTAAGTTTTCTGAGTTTCACTTTAAAAAAAGTCAGTTTGGTTTTTTAACTTAAGTGTTTTTGACAGCAAGTGTAACTGACTCAAAAAGGTTGAAAATCACTTTCCCAGAGAGTCCCAGAGTCTCTGAGTGATTTTCAACCTTTTTTATCTGACGGCACTTGAACCTATAGTTAAACTTCTGCTGTAGGTACCCGCTGTGGCCATGCTGGCACCGCCAGAATGAACCAGCCAGTACGCGGATTGAAAGTACAAGCTTGCAAAAGGTGGACTCCACAGAGGTGCAGTGGAGCCCCAAGCTACCTCCGCAGAAACTATTTATTGAAATGCTATCCAACAGGGGTAGGCAGCCCCATGTGCAAGGACTATATGCTGAAGGATCACTCCGTGCTCTTTCTCCACGGGCTTGACTCCCACCCTGAAGCATTACAAATGTTCAAGGTCCAACACCTACTTACTAACGAGGGACTGATCTTATCTCATTAGAGCACCACATTGCCTGAGGCTTGTCCCCAGGCTGCAAAACATCCCCATGCCGGACATCTCCATGCTGGCTAGGAGATTGTCCCAGTCCCATTCCCAGAGCCTCCCTCAAGAACCTGTGACTTTTCGTATAAACATGGTGCTCAGTCTCCTACATTCTGTAGCACACTTAAATGATGTTAATCAAAAAAGAGTAAAAAAAAAAAAAAAAAAGAGTGTGCTTATTGTGCTTTGAACTTCTTTTTTCTTTTTTTTTGGTAGAGACAGAGTCTCACTTTATCGCCTTCGGTAGAGTGCCGTGGCGTCACACTGCTCACAGCAACCTCCAGCTCTTAGGCTTAGGCGATTCTCTTGCCTCAGCCTCCCGAGTAGCTGGGACTACAGGTGCCTACCACGGCACCCGACTATTTTGAACCCACCACCTTCGGTATATGGGGCCGGTGCCCTACTCGCTGAGCCACAGGTGCCGCCCTGCTTTGAACTTCTTTAGAAAATAATTTAATTAATGAAATCTTTAAAATTTTTCATGGCACACTGGTTGAAAATCATTGCTTTAGGACATTCCTCTCACCTTTAACTCCCATTTTTGGACAGAGATGATCTGGGAGTGGAGCTTCTTGACTGTGGCCAGGGAGACAGCTTATGAAAGTTGAGATCACCTTTACAGGTCATAGATCCACAAAAATAGATCTAGCCTCAAGGCCTCTGGCCTGAAATCAGTACTGATAGCCTCTTTCTACTCTAGTCCAGGCTGTAAATGTGGCATTTCCAGAGGAGTCATTGCCCAGGTGAGAATCTTGTCTGCACTAGAATTGGACAAGATTCTTAGGAGAGACTTCTTCATCTTTGCTGTGGTTTTTGTGAGACCAAATATCTAGTTCTCCATTCTTCTTAGAGACAGGATCTTGTGTCGCTCAGGCTAGTCTCAAACTCCTGAGTTCAAGGAATTTTCCCTTCTTGGCCTCCCAGAATGCTAAGATTATAGACATGAACCACTGTGCCTGGCCACAGGTATCTAATTCTCTAAGCGTGTATCCCACATGTGGGGTCCTGGAGGTTCCCAATGAGACCTGACCCACATCAATCAGAATCTTGAATATTTAGGACAGTTTCTGTACATCCTGTCTCCTTTCCTCAGGGCTATCAGCCTCAATCCATCCCCAGAAACACTGGAAAGGATGGCCCCAGGCTGAGAAGGAATATGTATGCTCTTCTAGGAACCAGTGACCTTCAAGGATGTGGCCGTGGACTTCACCCAAGAAGAGTGGGGGCAGCTGGACCTTGTTCAGAGGACCCTATACCGTGATGTGATGCTGGAGACCTATGGGCACCTGCTTTCTGTAGGTAAGGTGGCTGCTGTCCAAGTAAATGAAGCTATTCCCATAAGCAAAGCCTTAACTACTTCATGTTTAAAAGCTCATTATGGGCCTGGCAGCACCTCTGCTCAGTGGGTAGGGCGCCAGCCACATACACCAAGGCTGGTGGGTTTGAGTCCCGCCTGGGCCTGCTAAATAGCAATGACACCTGCAACAAAAAAATAGCTGGGCGTTGTGGCGGGTGCCTGTAGTCCCAGCTACTTGGGAGGCTGAGGCAAGAGAATCACTTAAGCCCAAGAGTTTGAGGTTGCTGTGAGCTGTGACACCATGGCACTCTACGGAGGGCAATATAGTGAGACTCTATCTCAAAAAGGAAAAAAACTCATTGTGAAGCTCAGGGAAGTGTCTCAGAAGGGCTGAGATGATTTTGAGCCCCAAGGTTTAGGGACAAAATTCCTAATTCTTATGAAGCACTGAGTGTGAGTGTGGAAATAGCCATGCTTATTTTATCCAGGTAAGAAGTCACAGGGAGGAGAGGGCAGGGGATGCTTTTTTGGCTGTCCTGAAGCCTCCTTACACAAGTCCCATGTTTTTCCTCCATGTTTAGGGAATCAGATCACTAAGCCTGAGGTCATCTCCCTGTTGGAACAAGGAGAAGAGCCATGGTCAGTGGAGCAAGCATGTCCTCAAAGCACTTGTCCAGGTGAGGGCAGGCCCAGGCATAAGTAAGAAGCTTTTCTTGGACTAAGAACATGAGGAATTACCTTCCTGAGATAACATTCGGGATCCCCTCTGAGGACTTGTGTCCCTTCTCCTATTGACTGTATTGCTGCTATTGATTTTAGAGTAAAAATGCCCCACCTTGTTAATAGAGTAGCAGTTTTCGAATGCTGCAGTTTTTCTCCCTGCTGTCTGCTCTCTTGTTGGCTCTCACATTTTCTGCTGTCCTTTTCTCCGAGGTTACTTCTCATTCATCTACTTTAAAATTTTTCCTAATTTGTAGCCTATGGCCACAGATGCTTCTTTAAAAAGAATTTTTAAAAAATAGGTTTATATAGGTAATTTATTCACTTGGTTCCGAAAATTCAAGGCTACATAAAATGTATAAACTGAAGGGGGTGGCGCATGTGGCTCAGTGAGTAGGGCACCGGCCCCATATACCGAGGCTGGCGGGTTCAAACCCAGCCCTGGTCAAACTGCAACAACAACAAAAATAGCCAGGCATTATGGTGGGCACCTGTGGTCCCAGCTACTTGGGAGGCTGAGGCAAGAGAACCTCCTAAGCCCAAGAGCTGGAGGTTGCTGTGAGCTGTGATGCTATAGCACTCTACTGAGGGCAACAAAGTGAGCCTCTGTCTCTAAAAAAAAAATAAAATGTGGGGCAGCACCTGTGGCTCAAAGGAGTAGGGCACTGGCCCCATATGTCTGAGGTGGCAGGTACAAACCCAGCCCCGGCCCCCCCCCCCAAAAAAAAAAACCACAAAAAAAAGAAATAATAAAATAAAATAGGCTCAGCGCCTATGGCTCAACGAGCTAAGGCGCCAGCCACATACACCTAAGGTGGTGGGTTCGAATCTAGCCCGGGCCGCCAAACAACAATGACGGCTGCAACCAAAAAATGGCCGGGCGTTGTGGCAGGTGCCTGTAGTCCTAGCTACTTGGGAGGTGGAGGCAGGAGACTCACTTGAGCCCAGGAATTGGAGGTTGCTGTGAGCTGTGATGCCATGGCACTCTATCCAGGGTGACAGCTTGAGGCTCTGTCTCAAAATAAAAAATAAAATAAAATGTGTAAATGAAGAAAATCTCATTTATACTCCCTGCCATTATCCACATTACTGTTACTCAGCAGACAGACCCACAAAGCAACACAGAGATGTCCACACATAGTAATCACTTTTTGTTACTATAAAATGTTGAGTTATTTTCTTAGTAGTTGTCCTGGAGATTATAATTAACATTTTAATTTATAGCACTCTCATTTGAATTAATACCAATTTCATTTAATTCTGGTAGTATACCAAAACTTTTTTTCTGTTTAGCTTTGTTCTCCTCCTTTTATGCTGTTATTGACATGAATTACATCTTCAAATGTTGTGTGTTCATTAACATAAATTTCTAATTATTATTTTATGTAATTGTCTTTTATTTATTCATTTATATTTATTGTTTGTTTGTTTATGTTTTAAAACAGATTCTCACTTTATTGCCCTTGGTAGATTGCCATGGTGTCATAGCTGACAGCTTGGGCTCAAGAGATCTTCTTGTAAAACAAACAAAAAAAAAGAGATCCTCTTGCCTCAGCCTTCCCAGTAGCTGAAACTACGACTGCCTACCAAACCCCCAGCTCATTTTAGAGACGGGGTCTCACTCTTGCTCAGTTATGCCTCAGGCTAGTCTCGAATTTCTGAGCTCAAGCAGTCCACTCTCCTTGGCCACCCAGAGTGCTAGGATTATAGACATGCGCCACCAAGCCCAGCCATTTGTAATTGTCTTTAATTCATGGAGGGAAAGGAGTTAAAAACAAAAGGTATATTTATACTATCTTGTTATGGTTACATATGTATTTACTTTTATTTTATTTTATTTTTATTTTGAGTTACTATTTAGTGAGTTCTTTCATTTCAGCTTTAGGGATTCCCTTTAGCATTTCCTGTAGGGCAGACTTGCTAGCATCAAACTCTATTGAGTTTCATCTAAGAACCCCACAATTTCTCCTTCATTTCCCCCCTCACCCCACCCACCCCACAGGGACCTACCACTTCAGGAAAGATCTCCTCCTTTTTTTTTTTTTTTTGACAGAGCCTCAAGCTGTCACCCTGGATAGAGTGCACCGAGCCAATGGTGACAGTATTTGCCAGTTATTTAGTTGCTTTTATGAAGGGATGAAATTTTAGATGTCCTTACTTTGCCATTTACACTGACATTCTGCCGCAGGTAATCACTTTTAGTAATTTATATTATAAACTTTCAGAGCTTCTTTATGCAACAACAAGCATAAAGGAAGTTGTAGTTAAGCATTACTTTTCCCAAAGTGGAATACTCTACACATTGTCTTTGCCTGGTTATTTTTAACTTAACAAAATGCCATGGCCTCTTCTGGAGATCCTGAGTTGGACATCTCCCACCCACTCTTAATGAAGGGAACTTTTGTGGAGAGTCTTACCAGTTGCTGTTAATGCAGATTGGAAACCTTGCTGTAAGAACTCATAAATTCTAGTATCTTTAATTCTCCTGCTGTTGGTGCTGTCTATTCTTAGTTGCCATCCTGAGCCTTTGGTTCTACCACTTCCATCCTCACACTTCAGAAGCCATGTTATAAAGCATCCTGGCTGTCTCCTTGATTTCAATGGATAGAACAGGAATCTCTTCTCTTCTTTCTAGATGTTTCCCCATCTTCTTGAGGTGTATTGCTGGTGCTAGCCTTTTGCCAATCACCTAAACTGGAGATTGAGAAATTATCTTGACTTCCTGCTAGTTCCTCTCTAAGAATTAATCTCTCATATAATTACTGAGATTTTCTTCCTCTGAAATGTAAATGATCTCATTCAGCTTCCACCATCACCCTTGGTGCAGCCCCTTCCTGATGAAATTCCAGCTCAGATTGATGAGGAAATACTGACTTGTTATTTGCCACCTCAGTTGTTATTTCTAGATTCACCTCCCTGAAATCTTCCATTATGGGGTTCCTATCTGTAAACCAACAGTGCCTTTTAACAAACAAAGCAACCAGATTTTAAGACCTTCTAATTTTTATCTATTATTTCTCATTTCTCCTTTGTAGCTCCTAAAGTTTATGCAACTGCCATCCTTATTTTTCTCCTTACCTGTTGGTCACATCATGCATGCCTTTGCTGATGCTGAACTAGCATTCTGAATCGGAACCGTGCTTGAACGTTGTTTCTTTTATGTGAACCTTCCTTGATTGCTTCTGTCTATGCTGACCTTCTGTCTTCTGACTTCCTTCTCACTTAGCACATACAATCCCATTCTCCCAGGGGTATTTCATGTGTATTTTTCATCATTGTTTGCTATGTCCTTTCATCACATAGATTCTAACTTCCAAGAGGAAAAGACCATCTTCCTTTATCTGACACAGACACTCAGTAGGCTACAAGTACTGAGTAAGTATAAAAGTTAGACAAAAATTGTTTATTCATGGCGCCCGTAGCGCAGTGAGTAGGGCACCAGCCACATACACCAAGGTTGGCAGGTTTGATCCCGGCCCGGGCCAGCTAAACAACAATGACAGCTGCAACCAAAAAATAGCCAGGCATTGTGGCGGGCGCCTGTAGTCCCAGCTACTTGGAAGGCTGAGGCAGGAGAATTGCTTAAGCCCAAGAATTTGAGGTTGCCGTGAGCTGTGATGCCATGGCACTCTACCGAGGGTGATATAGTGAGACTCTGTCTGAAAAAAAAAAAAAGAATTGTTTATTCAGTCTTTCATGTGGTCAGAGAATTCGTCAGCCTCAATTTTAAAAAGTCTCCACTGGAAAGATTTAAAAGCTATATGTTGATCATTCACTACCTTCTAAGAGCTAAGCTTGAAATTGTTAATAAATATCAATTCTTGAGCAGAGCCTATATTATAATGGTGTTAGGTGGTAAAAGAGGGAAATGGTGTATTGTGAAGAGAGAGAAGAAAAACTTAGAGAAAGAAGACAAGGGTCTAGGTCCTGTTGAGACCTGGGGCTTTAGATCCTGTGGCAGGCTAAATGATAAACCCCCTTACCCAAGATGTCTGCATCTTAATCTCCTTAATTTGTGAATATGATAACCTTATGTGGCAGAACGGGCTTTTCAGATATGAATAAACTAAGAATTTCGAGGTAGGGAAATTATTCTGGATTATCTGGGTAAATTCTAAATGTAATCACTAGACTCTTATAAGTGAGGGTTAAAAGAGACACAGAAAGATGTGATGCCAGAAGCAAAGATTGGAGGGTTGTGCATTGAAGATGGAAAAAGGACCTATCAACCAAGGATTGCAGGCAACTTCTAGAAGCTGGAAAAGGATAAGGTACAGATTCTTCCTGAGAGCTTCTGGAATAAGCACAACCATGCTGGGAACCATTTTAGCCCATGAAAACCACTTTGGACTTCTGACTTCTAGAACCATAAGATAATAAATTTTTATTGTTTTAAGTTGCTAAGCGTGTGGAAATTTGTTACAACAGAGAAGGAAACTAATATAGACTGCTTTGATTGTTGAAGGACAGATGTGATAATAGGTGGCTTCTGTATATGAACTTCCCAGGCATTTAGCTGGATTCACAGTCTCATTCATTAATTATCAGAAAAGTCCTCTAAGGATAATGTAAGGATAGTGGCAGAGCCAGTATTTAAATACAGATTGTCAGACTTAATTTCTGTGTCTGCTTCATTACACTATGCTGTCTTTCCAGTCCAGCTTTTGTTTCATTGCTCTACAAATGATTCTGAAGTAGTTAGAAGGATTGTAACTTCAGGAGTATCCTTGAACCTTGAGGATACATGCCTTTTGTGCTGGCAAATTTTGTGTGATTGACTGGATTCCAGAATAGGAAATAATGTGATAGTGCTTCATCATCAATAACATCTTGGCTTGAAGCCTTCCTTGGTGATACTCCCTCTTAACCCCACCCTTTTTTTTTTTTTTTTTTGGCCTGTCTCAAGATAAAGGAGCAGGAAGGGCACAACACAAAAGTGAATAGAACACAATCTAATTTTTTTTTTTTTTTTTTTTGAGACAGGGTCTCACTTTGTCTCCCAGTCTACAGTACAGTATTGTCATCATAGCTCACAGCAACCTGAAATTCCTGGGCTCAAGAGTTATCCTCCTGCTTCAGCCTTTTGAGCCACTACAACTATAGGCATGGGCCACCACACCAGGCTAAATTTTCTATTTTTGTAAAGATGGGGTATCACTGGCCTTGAATTCCTGGACTCAGGCAGTTCTCCTGCCCCAGCCTCCCAAAGTGTTAGGATTACAGGTGTGCGCCACCACCCCCAGCCACAATTTAGTAATTCAAATGTTATTTGCTAAGGGCCTGCATGCTCATCTACCTTTTGTTAATCCAAAAGGCTTTCTTATTTCTTTTTTTTTTTTTTTTAACTTTAATGACACTCACTGTGTCCTTTTTGTCAGGGGTCCTCAAGACCACCCTGAGGCTCAGTGGCTCACCAGAAGGATTCAGGACAGAAAAATCATAACACTAAGAATTATGGTTGATACTGTGAAAGGATACACAGCAACATCAGTAAAGGGAAAAAATGATGGAATTAGACCAGTGGTCCTTTCCCAGAGGAGGTACACAGGACACATTTAATTCCTTCAGCAAGGAGCTATGACAACATGTGTGAAATCTTGCCTACTGGGAAACTTGCCTGAGCCCAGAAATCCAGAGTATTTATTGGAAATTGGTCATCTAGGCACACAGTGCCTGTGTGACTGATGGCAATCACTAAAACTCCAGAGTTTCTAAAGGAAAAGCAGATATTCACTCTAAATGGCATTGTTTGTTCAAAACATCTAGAGAAATTGGCACAATGTGCTTTAATACCTTGAGCATGTGAAACACTCTTATTAGAACATTCAAGATCTCAGTTTTCATAGGTTGGTACTGGCCAGTCATCAAACAGCCCAACTTGAGAATGTGCAAGTTTTGAGCCACTCAGGTTTGTGGAATTAACTTTTCCTATACACTCTTATTCTCATCTTCCTCTTCATAGGAAAGTACTTTTAAATGGTTTTATTAGTTTTCAGCACATACTTTATATTTTGTTTGACTAATGTTCACTTTCTACTATTTATTCCAGATTATGATCCTTTTTTGTGTTCCAAGTCTGTATTTGAGAAGAAATTCATACTTGCCTATTTGTTAATATAGACAATATATCTTACCATTCTCACTCTATTCTAAGGTATATGCTTTCACAGCTTTTTTCTGTCTATTTCAGAATGGATGAGAAATATTGAAAGCAAAGCATTGATCCCAACACAGACCATTTTTGAGGAAGAACAATCCCATGGCATGAAATTGGAAAGATACATATGGGATGATCCTTGGATTTCCAAGATAGAAGTTTTGGGATGTAAAGACCAATTAGAAATGTACCACATGAACCAGAGTACAGCTATGAGACAAATGTTCTTCATGCAAAAGCAAGTACTATCTCAAAGAAGCTCTGAATTCTCTGAACTTGGGGCAGAGTGTAGCCAGAACTTAAGCTTTATTCCATCTCACAGAGTTTCTCAAATAGAACATTTCTATAAGCCTGATACACATGCTGAAAGTTGGAGATGTAACTCAGCCATAATGTATACAGATAAGATCACCTGTGAAAATGATTATGACAAAGCCTTTTACCAGTCCATTCAGCCTGTTCACCCTGCAAGAATGCAAACTGGAGATAACCTTTTCAAATGTACTGATGCTATTAAATCTTTCAATCATATAATACATTTTGGTGATCATAAAGGAATGCATACAGGAGAAAAACTCTATGAATATAAGGAATGCCATCAGATCTTTAACCAGAGCCCATCATTTAATGAACACCCAAGACTTCATATTGGAGAAAACCAGTATGATTACAAAGGATATGAGAATATCTTTTACTTCTCTTCCTTTATGGAACATCAAAAAATTGGCACTGTAGAGAAAGCATATAAATACAATGAGTGGGATAAAGTCTTTGGGTATGACTCATTCCTTACTCATCATGCAAGTGCTTACACTGCAGAGAAACCTTATGAATATAATGAATGTGGTACATCTTTCATCTGGAGTTCTTATCTTATTCAACATAAGAAAACTCATACTGGAGAGAAACCCTATGAATGTGACAAATGTGGAAAAGTTTTTAGAAATCGTTCGGCCCTTACTAAACATGAACGGACTCACACTGGAATAAAACCATATGAATGTAATAAGTGTGGAAAAGCATTCAGCTGGAATTCTCATCTTATTGTTCATAAGAGAATTCATACAGGAGAAAAACCTTACGTGTGTAATGAATGTGGGAAATCTTTCAACTGGAACTCCCATCTTATTGGACATCAGAGAACTCATACTGGAGAGAAACCCTTTGAATGTACTGAATGTGGGAAATCTTTCAGCTGGAGCTCCCATCTTATTGCCCATATGAGAATGCATACTGGAGAGAAGCCCTTTAAATGTGATGAATGTGAAAAATCTTTTAGAGATTACTCAGCCCTTAGTAAACATGAACGAACTCACTCTGGAGCAAAACCATATAAGTGTACTGAATGTGGAAAATCCTTTAGCTGGAGCTCCCATCTTATTGCTCATCAGAGAACTCACACAGGGGAGAAACCCTATAATTGTCAGGAATGTGGCAAAGCATTCAGAGAACGCTCAGCCCTCACTAAACATGAAATAATTCATTCTGGAATTAAGCCCTATGAATGTAATAAATGTGGAAAATCCTGCAGCCAGATGGCTCACCTTGTTAGGCATCAAAGGACTCATACTGGAGAAAAACCCTATGAATGCAATAAATGTGGAAAATCCTTCAGTCAGAGCTGTCATCTTGTTGCTCATCGGAGAATTCACACTGGTGAGAAACCCTATAAGTGTAATCAATGTGAAAGGTCCTTTAACTGTAGCTCTCACCTTATTGCTCACCGGAGAACTCATACTGGAGAGAAACCTTACAGGTGTAATGAATGTGGGAAAGCATTTAATGAGAGTTCTTCTCTTATTGTACACCTGAGAAACCATACTGGAGAAAAGCCCTACAAATGTAATCATTGTGAGAAAGCTTTCTGTAAGAATTCTTCTCTTATTATTCATCAGAGAATGCATAGTGGAGAGAAACGCTTTATATGCAATGAATGTGGAAAAGCCTTTAGTGGTCATTCAGCCCTACTTCAACACCAGAGAAATCACAAGAGAAACTGAATTGATGAGAGGTTTTTCTTTTATTGTACATTTGATCATACATTGGAAAGAAATCCATAGAACAATAATCAAGAGGGGAAATTTTTCATTGGGAGTTCAGTGAGACTTCTCCCATTATTATTTAATGGAATATATCTTAGAAGATAACCTATAAATGAAAGGAATAGGGAAAAGCTTTCAACATTTATGTAGCCCTTATTCAATATCAAATAGTTACAGTGAAGAAAACCCTAAACTGCCTTCATGGTCCACCAGGAATTCATACTTAAGGAACATGACTGTGGGGAATGAGACATCTTTTAGCAAGGGCTTTCACTTACTTGTAGATCAGTATGAATTGTTAAGGAAAAAACCTTTACACTGAGAAAAGTGTATTGACTGAAAATACACTGTTTAGCATCAAGCTGGAGTACTGGATGGAAAGTTATACAGTAACATTTTGTGCATAACTATAAATTTTGCTATTATAAGGGAAGAGTGTAGGTGTTCTTTAA
Organism: Perodicticus potto; assembly: GCA_963574655.1. Lineage (NCBI taxonomy): Eukaryota > Metazoa > Chordata > Mammalia > Primates > Lorisidae > Perodicticus > Perodicticus potto. The sequence continues at coordinate 26,954 of CAUYRH010151640.1, forward strand.
GGAATAGGATATGAATTACTAAATCTGAATTTAAAATAAAAATAGTATTGAATGTGTATTTACTGTTGATCAAGATTAACCTTAGAACAGATTAGTGAGATTACTAATGGTGGAAAAGATCACCTATAGGTATGAGACTGGTTTTGGAACAAAAGATGATAGTTAATAATCCAGTGTGTCAGTGTTTGTTGTTTATTCACTGCATTGTTGGGCAATTAGTTTGTAATTTGTTTTAGGCGATTATTATAAATTATAATTATGGACACTGCATCAGTACACATTACATGAAGGAATAAAAGAACACAATTGTATATACATATTGCTATAACATTTTCAAAGAAAAGATATATGGATAAGCATCTGAAAGATCTATAGAGAAGTTAACTCAGTTAATTTTTTTTTAAGGTTTCACAAATTCATATAGTACTCATCATATGCTAGGCTTTGTTTAAATGCTTTCCGGGTATTAACTTGTTCACTCTCCTTAACTCTCTGTGATAGCCACTATTATTATCCCAGTTTTATAATGGGGAAACTGAAGCAGAGGTGTTGAGGAACCTGGTCAAGAACCGCAGCTAGTAAGGAGTGGAGCTGAGATTGTTTAGCTCCAGAGTTCATGGTTTTAACCACTGTAATATGCTGCCTCTCCAGTGATTTTTTTCCTTTCGTTCAGTGTTTTTATAGTATGGTTTGATAATAAAAAGAAACTCCTAAACAATGAGAAATTAAGTTACCTGGTTCCTCTGTCCAGATGAATTTCTTATAACACAAGAGTTGAGATCCTTTTGTAATATGAAGTCTGTTGGACATTTAAAATCACTGCATTTTCTGGGACCTGAGTTCCTTAGAATTTCACTGTCCACAATCCTGAGGATTACAGGGTAATAAGGCATAGAGGACTCAGTGGAGGTCTGAGCAAGCCCCATGATAGGTTTAGAATGCCCCTCACAAAGCAGAGGACAGGGGTCTTCATTCTTTTACACAGATACCACTGTGTGTTGGAGTACCATTTCTCAAGGTCTCCCTTGAATTCATATTTAATTTTTCTTTATCTTATCCAGATGAAAAGATTGCTTGGTAGGACAGAGGAGAAGAAAAATGAGTGAGCTACTCCAGCCAGAGTGAGGAAGTCTTAGTATTCACAGGGGGGAAACGGTGAGATGGATGAGAGAACTCAAGTGGCTTCTGCCCAGTTCATACATACTTCCTGTATTTTCCCTAAAGCAGGGCTTTAACTATGGGCCACAGATTTTTCGTGGACCCTATAACAGTGTTGAACAAAAATCTGGAGTCCATAAGGTTCTTCAAGTTCTGAGGAGTCCATGAATCCCCAGTGGTTGAGAAATGATGGCCTACTAGTGTCATGGGGAGGCTATGTTCACTGTCACATACTTAGGTATGTGACATTTGATTTATTACCTTTGAGGGTCTGATGCTATGGGTGGTCACCAAATAAATATTTTAGGAGCAAATAAGGTTATTGATGGATTTCTTACATGATTTGTGCAAAGAGCCTTGGATAGAATGGAATTAGCAATATTATCTCTGTAACCTACAGCAGCATGATCTATCCAGAATCATACTCCCAGCATGATATGGATATTGTACTCTATTATCCAAAGTGAATCCAAATTCTCTGTTTTAGGGATTCCAAAGGATTTCATAAATCATATGTAATATTCCAGCCAGGTATGGTGGCTCATGGGAGGATCCCTTGAGCTCAGGAGTTCCAGACCAGCCCATCACTGGTAAAGATAGAAAGTAGAAAAACTGGCTTGGCGCCTGTAGCTCAAGCAGCTAAGGCGCTAGACACATATGCCAAAGCTGGCAGGTTCAAATCCAGCCCAGGCCCACCAAACAATGACAACTACAACCAAAAAATAGCTGGGCGTTGTGGCAGGTGCTTGTAGTCCCCGTTACTTGGGAGGCTGAGGGAAGAAAATCGCTTAAGCCCAAGAGTTGGAGGTTGCTGTGAACTGTGATGTCATGGCACTCTACCCAGGATGACAGCTTGAGAATCTGTCTCAAAAAAAAAAAAGAAAATAGAAAAACTAGCCAGCATTGTGGCAAGTGCCTATAATCTGAGATACTTGGGATGCTAAGACAAGAGGAACACTTGAGCCCAAGAGTTTGAGGTTGCTGTGAGCACTGACGCCATGGCTTTCTACTCAGGGTAGTAAAGTGGAACTCTGTCTCAAAAAAAAAAAAAAAAAAAATCATAGGGCGGTGCCTGTGGCTCATTGAGTAGGGTGCCAACCCCATATACTGAAGGTGGCGGGTTCAAACCCAGCCTCTGCTGAACTGCAAAACAGAAAAATAGCCGGGCACTGTGGTGGGCGCCTGTAGTCCCAGCTACTCGGGAGGCTGAGGCAAGAGAATCTCCTAAACCCAGGAGTTGGAGGTTGCTGTGAGCTGTGTGATGCCACGGCACTCTACTGAGGGCAATAAAGTGTGACTCTGTCTCTAAAAAAAAAAAAGAAGGCTCGGCGCCTGTGGCTCAACGGGCTAAGGCGCCAGCCACGTACACCTGAGCTGGCAGGTTCGAATCCAGCCTGAGCCTGCCAAACAACAATGACGGCTGCAACCAAAAAAAATGGCCGGGCGTTGTGGCGGGTGCCTGTAGTCCCAGCTACTTGGGAGGCAGAGGCAGGA
>CAUYRH010151646.1:0-89556 GCA_963574655.1 Perodicticus potto
ATATAGTGATTAAGAAAATGCTATGAGGGCTATCTCTCACAGTACGATCAAAATGTTTCTGATTGTATATGAAGCACATTCTGCCCTATGATTACACCAATGTACACAATTATGATTTAATAAAATTATTTAAAAAAAAAAGAAAAAAAAGGTGTATGAATTATAAGAGATAATGTCTGTGTTAATGGCATGTAAAGGTGAATATTCCGCTTATGTGAGAGTCTTAGGACCCTCTCATTAGTGGCTGTACTTGCACGAATTTATTTTGTGTGTGTGTGGTGTGTTTTTTATTCCTGGAAGAAAACATTTTCCTTTGAAAGTACCAGGTGAGTTAGAATTTATCTATTTGTCCCTTCATTTCTACTCTGCATCTTCTTATCTTTGAAGAGATTCTGTTCCTTGTACTTGGAAGAAACTTTAGTTGAATTGGGAGAAATGAAAAGTATTTTGATTCTTAAAATTCCGAGTACTTATGGAGGGTTGCAAAGCACATTGGAAGGTTCTCCTGATCACACAGTTGTGAGTGCGTCCACAGTGGTGGTGCTGTTGGTGAAGCTTAGTGTTGACAACTAAGCACTTCCAGCCCCCATCCCTCCCTCAAGGACAGCCGGCCCTTCAATCACAGTCTGCATGGGGTGGGGAACAGTAGACCCACCTTGGAGACAAATGTGACAGCCCCTTGGATCTGACCTGTCAGAGCAGATGCCCCCTGGCCTCCATGAATGGGTCAGGGTTAAGAACCTGGCTCCCCAGGCCATGCAACCCAATTCAGAAATTGCTGGGTGGAAATGATACATTGCTGTGGCAGGTTAGGAGTTGTGACTGCAAAACCCGGAGACCCTCCGTAGAGGGGGATGATGCAGTAGACAGGAGAGCAGAAGGGTGAGGAGAGAACAGGTGCATGTGGCATGGCACAGACGCCGTGCTGGGGCCGTCTCCACCCCCAGATACTTCACTCACATAACACAGTGAGTGAGTTGCTTTTCTCCCCATACCCTGAACTCAGTTTGAATTGGGTAACCTTGAGCTTTGTGTCTCATAGCCCCGACTTCTACAGTCCTCGCTGTACAATTAGTAGCATGGCTGGACATCCAGTCATCCTTCCCTAAGAGAAATTTTGACTTTTTTTTTTTGAGACAGAGTCTCGCTATGTCTCCCAAGGTAGAGCGCTGTGGCGTCATAGCTCACAGCAAACTCCAACTCCTGGGCTTAAGTGATTCTCTTGCCTCAGCCTCCCAAGTAGCTGGGACTACAGGCACCCGCCACAATGCTTGGCTATTTTCTTGTTGCAGTTGTCATTGTTGTTTAGCAGGCCCAGCCAGTGTATGTGGCTGGATTCCTACCCACTGAGCTATGGGTGCCGAGCCTTGACTTCTTAATATAAAATAAATGAAGTCTATCACTACATTCTCTTTTCTGGTCTGCACTCTGCCTCATGGTAAAAGTTTTTTGTTGTTTTTTTTTTAAAGTAAAATGCAGTTTTGATTATATCCCACCTTCCACCAAAAAATGTTAGTGGCCTACCCTTCCCTACTGAGTGAACTCTGTATATTTAGCATGGTAGATAAGGCCTTCGGGCATCTGGTCAACCCAGCCTTCTCGTCCCGTGCCCCACTTGCTATAGTCTTTGCACCGGGACATCAGAGAATCCCCTGCTCCCCAAACATGGCATGCACTTTCATCATAAACTCATGCTTTTGTTGGGCTGTTTCCTCTTCTCGGGAATTCCCTTCCCTCCTCCCTGTCTGCTTTGGCACATTCCAATCTCCTTTGTCAAAGTGAGTGCCCAGTTTTTTGGGCTTTTTTTTTTTAAGTTCTGGAGCCGTTAGTCCCTCTGACACCATGATATTTATTATATTTGATCAGAGTCACAAATGAATATTTCTTCCTCATCCTCTCCTCTGAGGGTTCCTTGGCAGGGGCTGTATTCTCCTGGGACGCAGAACAACGCTGAATCATGGGGCTGCGACTGAGCTCACAGATAAACAATGATGTAAGAAATAGTGCACTTTTCACCTTTTATTGTTTTTGTAAACACATTGTACGGGTTCATGAATGCAAACAGAATGGCTGCTTTGTATTTTTTCTTCCTCGATTTCCCTTTTTGAATGAAATCTGGCACTAAGTACCTTGCTGGGCACGTGTTCCTTGAGGATATTGATACTGGCTTTGATGACAATTTAAGATTCCTTTAAGGCTATGTGTATGCACCAATGACTCCATGTTTCATTTGTCTATTTATTGACTTGATTAAGCCCTTCATAGAGTCCAGTCCACAGGCCAGGCCACAGTGGACCAAAGACCACAGAGTGTGCTTTCTGCCTCTGGGGAGACCAGCACCTACCCATCAGGTTTTACAGTTGGCTATGGCTCTTTACAGCCTTCCACACACTTGTAATAATCAGTATTTATTAAATCCTTCTGTGTGCCAGACGGAGTGGTGGGTGCTTTATATATACTTCTAATGATTCTCCTAACAGCCCTGTGAGGTGCCAGAATCCCCACTTCACAAAGGAGGATGCTGATCTCAGAGAGTAATGTGGCCGCACTGAACACTCACACCTGCTCAGTTCTAGAACCGGCAGTTGAACCAAGTTTGATTTGGCATCAAAGCTACTGCACCCTAATCCCTTTGCATGGCCCTGTCTTCTTTTCACCAGGGCCTCATTTTGGTTTTTCTTGAGACAAGGAACATCTTTCTTTTATTTCCTTATTTGTAATGTTAAGCGTTCTCAAGCCCACTCAAATGATTGCAACAAACATGTGCAGTTTACCTCCAGTTATCTCTTTCCTAAGTTCTCTTGTCCTGAAATATTTTAGCTTCCTGAGAGGTACTCTGTGGGCCCATATTTTGGGTAATCAGAATTACGTTGGTGGCAAGTGACAGAAATCCAACGTGTAGTAGTTTTAAGAAAGGAAAGGAACAAAACTCAAATGAATGTAGAATCTATTGAATCGTTGAGAAGATGACCTGATGGCCTGTGGAAGCCGTCACATGGCGGCTGCAGGCAAAGTGTCTGACACTGGGCTGCAAGGTTCTCTGACTGGAACCAAAAGCTATGTTCCACCAGCATATTTGCTCTTGGAATTAGCCTCTCATCTGCACTTCCTTTCTAGTTACGCTGGGCTGTCAGTTTCTCTTGCTGAAGACAGACTTCCTCCAAGTATCCAGAAAAGAGTAGGCAGGAAAATCCAACATTTTATCCTTTGAGCGTCATGATATTCTCCCTTCCCCAAAGCAAGGGGTTGTCTTCCTTGCCAGCTTTAGCTGAAAGTTCTATGGGACGGAGTCCAGTTGGCTTGGTTTTGAGTTCATCCTTCCCCCAGTCTTGGAGGCTGGGAGGAAGAGTGTGACTGTGGTTGGTAGTGCTATAGTCACACTGTGACTTGGAGAAGTAATTGGCCAAAAGAAAAAGGGGTGATTCAACCAAAAGAGAGACAATGAGAAAATTAGGCAGGGGGGCAAAATGTTAGATGCCATAATCAACTAGGGAAGGAGGAAAGGGTCTGGAATTGTATTAGCCTGGGGATGTGGATGATGGGCAGGAAGGATTTCTCCCAGGCTGTCTGGAGCTGCCTTAGTGGGTGACTCTTCCTGTGCCACTCTCAATCATATCCAGTTTAGATGAGTAATTATATGTCCACACTGATGAGCAAATGCAGTATTTGAAATTGTGCCTATCTTGGACAAGAATGGCCCTCATCCTCTTGTCTCATGAGATCTTGTCAGATCTACAAGAGTGACCGAGTCCTCAGTAGACAGAGAAGCAACGCGGAATAGCAGACCCAGCACGGGTCTGGAGTCCGGCGGTCACCTGTCTAGTCCTGATGCTGCCGGTTGGTCACTTGTGGGATTTGGAGCTCATCATATCAGCTGTCTGAGCCCCACCTGTGAAATGGTTGAAGTATTAGATATCTTGTCTCCTTCACAAAAGTACTGGGGAGAAGCCATGAGTTCAACGATGAAAAAATATATTGTCCATGTGCAGTTCTGTGGTTATGAAGAGTGTAATAATACCAGCTAACACGCATTTCGAGTGCTTCATCTATCTAGGCATCGTGCCAAGCTTTGTGCATGAATTACCTCCTTTTATCTGCAGAAAAACTCAGTGGCATGGTCGGTATTGCTGTCTCTGTTCCAGAGAACATTGGAGTGCAGAGAAGCAAAGACAACTTCTCCGAGTTCTGCAGCAAAGACTTGGCAAAGCTGTGATTCAAACTCAGACCCAAGCAGCCCCTCAGCACAGGCGATGTCGAATTGCTTTACAGATGCAGAGTGCATGCCTGTGCGTGTGAGTGAGAGAGAGACGGAGCAGGAGAGAGTTGCCTTCCCCAGCTCTGCCCCATTTCTCTGGCTTGCTGGGAGGAAAGCAGCATCCGGGCTGTCCTGGACTCTAGCCACCCTCCAAGACGGCAGAGCATCCCCAGCACTGGTTAATGGCTCTGGGACGATCCCACATTGAGGTACATCCATCCCTTTGTGCTCTGACATTGATGTTACTGTCAGTTGACAGTGAGCTTTATCATCAATCCCTTCAAGTACAAAAGGCCACTGTTCGCAAACTGTCATCAAAAGCAGCCTCTCTTTTTAAAAGCAATCTCCCTTTTATTCCATCCATAATAGGAGCCGGTGTACCAGAAGAGGCTGACCTTACATTGAGCCTGTTTAGTTAAAAAAAAAAAAAAAAGGAATAGAATAGGTTATGTTTTTAACGCATTTAAGATTGGAGATACAGAATTAGAATAGAACTGGGGTAGGAGGGGATGGAAGGCAAGACAGGAGAAAGCAGGGGTGGCCTTGGGTTTTCTTTGTTTTTGGATAATGGGCATTTCTAGCGAAATCAACACAGTCTGTTTCACAGCCTGGCCTCAGTGATATATATACTCTTTGGACAGGGTTGTGGGCTGCCCAAAGATCTCTTTAAGCCGTGAGACATGGGGATAAATAAGCTTTATGTAGTCACAGCTGCTAAGAGCAATGTGGGGAGAGAGCAGGTGTTCGATGTTACGGGAGGTGAGGGCACAGGGAAGGTGAGACCCCGGGGAACGTGATGGGTCAGGTTCCAATGGACAAACTCCCTCCATGGTCTTCATCACGTTTTAGTGGCCTTTTGGGTGAGGTTGTTTTATTTTAAGTAAATAAGTAAAGATATGTATGATCAAGAGGTGATCTTGCATGGGGGTTAAGAACATGGGTTTTGTAACTGAGCTTCTAAGGTTCCCAGTTAACCTCTGTCTGGGAAGATCACTTGAGTCCAGGAGTTTGAGACTGCAGTGAGCTATGCTCACAACAGTGCACTCCAGCGTGTGTAACAGAGGAAGACCCCTGTCTCAAAAAAAAAAAAAATCAAACCCCAAACCAAAAATTGAACTTAGCTTCTACCGTGTCCATGTCAGACAAGCAGCTTGCATGCTGTTTAACCTCTCTTACCCCCACATCCTCAGACATACCCACTAGTGCAGGATTAAATGAGTCGGTGCGCAGAAAGGGCTTACAAGTGTACATGGCACAGAGCGAGGGCCCAACCAACATTTGCTCAGATCATTTACAGCTTTTGAGTGCTTTCCATGTACCAGTCACCATGGGCACAGTGGTGGATAACACAGCCGCAGTCTACCACAGACATCAATAAGGCGACCAACAGGAACCAATCCCATGATGCCTTTTGAGAGTGCCATGGAGGACGCCCAGCTGCGGTTAGTCCCTCCTGGTCAGTTTCCCTTACTCGGGGTTGTTAGCAAGGACTTTTATGAGGAGGAGGCACTTGGGCAAAGACCAAATGGGAGACCCCAGGTATGGAAAAGTATCCCAGTGGAAGCAAACAGAAGGTGTGCAGGTTCTGAAAGAGGTTGGCGTTTTGGAGGAGCCAAAAAGAACCAGAGTGGTTGGAGAGGTGAGCAGGCCATGCAGCGGGTGGCCGAGTCGGGGGCAGGCACCCGGCAGGGAGCAGTTGGGCCTGGGCTTCACGCCGTTTGGAGCGATGGGAGCCACTGGGAATTGTCAGGAGTGGCCCTGAGCGTTTCACATTCTGGGATCACCTGCGGGGCAGGAAGTGGCTTACAGGTGCAGTACAAAGGCTGGGAGAAGGTGCTTGTAGTTGCTCAGGCCAATAGTGATGTGGCTCTGACCCTGTGGGGGGACGTGATGTGGCCCTGACCCAGTGGTGGAGGTGATGTGGCCCTGACCCTGCAGGTGGAGGTCATGTGGCCCTGACCCTGTGGTGGAGGTGACGTGGCCCCGACCCTGCAGTGGAGGTGACATGCCCTGACCCAGTGGTGGAGGTGATGTGGCCCTGACCCTGCAGGTGGAGGTGATGTGGCCCTGACCCTGCAGGTGGAGGTCATGTGGCCCTGACCCAGTGGTGGAGGTCATGTGGCCCTGACCCAGTGGTGGAGGTCATGTGGCCCTGACCCTGCGGTGGAGGTGACGTGGCCCTGACCCTGCAGTGGAGGTGACATGCCCTGACCCAGTGGTGGAGGTGATGTGGCCCTGACCCTGCAGGTGGAGGTCATATGGCCCTGACCCAGTGGTGGAGGTCATGTGGCCCTGACCCAGTGGTGGAGGTGATGTGGCCCTGACCCTGCAGGTAGAGGTCATATGGCCCTGACCCAGTGGTGGAGGTCATGTGGCCCTGACCCTGCAGGGGGCAGAGGCAGACCAGCCCCTACCAGCAGGGCCTGGTGGTCTGGCTGGTGTCCTCACCATCCTATTCATCTGCTGTTGCTTGTTTCATTGTTTTCATGAGGCTGCCAAGGCAGGGGACTCCGTTTCTTCCTTTCCCTTCCTCTGTAATAGACACCCCGTCCCTCGTCTAACACTGAACTTGGAGGAGGTGCTCTGTACTTGTGTTATGGATGAATCTCCACACTGCCGTGGGCATTATGGTGTTTAATTTTGCAAGCCTGTATGATTAGGACATCAGCTAATCCCCTTCATGAACAGGAAAGTCATTCCTCCTGAACTCACACTGTTTGAGACAGGGAGGTAGCATTCCAGATTATCTGTGGGTCAAAGAAAGTGGGCGACACCATGGACCTTGGACAGGGCGCCAGCAGTACACAGCTCAGCAATGTATTTTTGGCAGGCAGATGTCCTGATAGCTCCTTATCTGTGGCGTATCAACCAGGAGCCCTAGTTAATTTTCATGCAGGAGAAGCCTTTGAAGCCCAGGCCTCTTTTATGCCCAGGAAAGATTTGAGAGGGGTCAACCCTGTTTAGATTGGTTCTCTGCACCAGCCGGGAAAGCCTGCTGGTTGTTCTCAGCATGGAGTATGTTGCAGAGAGGAAACAGACCAGAGAACCAGGGCACTTCCCAGCTTGAATCAGGCCTGTCTTGTGTGGGTTCATTATTTTGTTGGAAATTAATCCCCCCAATGGCAGACATAGTATATTTGAATGTGAACTGCTGGCACATTTCATGGTCAAGTGAAAGTGGTTTTTGGATGAGCCACCGGGCTGGTTATCCTTGCCTCTGAACCCTTTGGTTAGTGTAGATAATTGAATGATACCTGGTTTTGTGCTTTCACATCCAGTTTGATGTCCTAATGGCATCTGAGATGGGCGAGGGGATATGAGATACTCTGGACCAGCTTGCTGTCATTCACAGGGGGGCTGGGATGGTTTGCACTTGACAACCAACAGCCATCGTGATGAGAGCAATGAGAACGTCCCATGATCTAGCTGTTGTGGTCAGCCCTTAATGTTGATGGTCACATTCAGTCCTCATGAGAATCCTGCAGTTGTTATCCTTCTCCTCATCATCATCATAGACTCTGATTTGTCTCTTACTGTATGTCAGGTGTTGTAAGGGTCAACATGTATTAACTCACTTAAGCTTCAGGGTAACCCAAGACCAGTAATTCCAACCCCAGAGAAAGAGGGTCACATGAACTAGGATCCAAATGGCACCCTTGGTTCTGAAAGCTCTGCCTATGACCTTGGCACTGTTATTATCCTCTTGTTACAGGAAGTTCAGAAAGGGTGCGTCACTGGTCCAAAGACACACGGCCAGTATATGGTGGGGTCAGGAATTGAGCTCAAGTCTTTCCGTCTCCAAAGGCCTTGACTTATTTTAATTACAGCAACTTGAGAACACAAAGTGAGATGTTTATTACTGGTGGGTTTGGGGTACTTGATGCCATGATAGAGAAAACATCTTCCAGATTTTTATGAAAGTGTAATTTTGCAATGAACAGCCTGGCAGGGTAAGTGTGAGGATCTGTTTGGTCCTGTATTTGAGTGGGGAAATTGACCTGCAGAAATTCCAAAAGCCCCAGGGGTCCAGGAGAACAGGATATTATAGGATGGTCCTGGCTTGCTTTCTTTTCTATGCTAATGTGGTTTCTTTTTTTTTTTTTTTTTTTTTTTTTGGTTTTGTTTTGTTTTTGGTAAACTTCCATTTGTGACTGTGTATAGCCAGGAGCCAGAAGGACAACAGTGGCTCTGTAAATTTGCAACAGATATTCAAACAAGATAAGTACATAATTAGCATGGCGTGGCAGAGGAGGTAGCCTGGAAGATTTAAATTCTGCATATGGAATTAGCAAACAGTTCCTGATAAGGACATTCCCAGTATGTTGCCCTCAGATGGGTGTGAGAGGAGCCTGTAGGCATGGTCCATATAGACAGGTAATAATAGAATGGGTCGTTCAAGAACAATAAGTTACTGTCTACTTACTTGTGTATATTTATCGCAATGCTGATCTCAATCTTCATCTTGGTTTCTTATCTCTTTCTCTGTCTCTGTCTCTCTCTCTCTCTCTCTCTCACACACACACACACACACACACACGCACACACACACACACACACACACACCCCTCTAATAACAGGCAAAGCAGGCTGGTTATGTCTGTAATCTCATGCCTGTAATCCCAGTACTCTGTGAGGCTGAGGTGGGTGGATTACTTGAGCTCAGGAGTTTGAGACCAGCCTAAGCAAGAGCAACACCAAGACCCCATCTATACTTAAAAAAACAAAAACAAAAATAAAAACTAGCCAGGCGGAGTGGTGCACACCTATAATCCCAGCTACTTGGGAGGCTGAGGCAAGAGGGTTGCTCAAGCCCAAGAGTTTGAGGTTGCTGTGAGCTATGAGGTCACAGCACTCTACCCAGGGCAACAAAGTGAGACTCTATCTCAAAAAAAAATTATATATGTATTAAAAAGAAGACAAAGGTAGGATTTAAACTCAGGTCTCATCTAACTTCAACTCCTGGAGGGAATTTAACATTAAGGGTTTGGATAAAAAGTTTATTAAAAGCAACCCATTGTATTTCTCCCTAACTCATCTATCCTTCTTAATCACCATCATTTCAGCTCTGGGCAAAGTAACCATGTCTGTCGGGGACATAACACAGACTTTGACCCAAGCTGTGGGCTACACAACTTGCGAGCACTAACCTTGGGGAACTCACAGCAAACCTTTGAGGCATGCAAAGGTTATTTATGTTATTATGTCTGTGATTCAGATCAGAAACCTGAGGTTCATTTTCTAAAATCACATTCATGGAGTTTGTGCCAGGATCCAGATCTGGTTTCTCTGAGTCTTTCAGTTTTCCCGTGTAACTACACGATCTTTTGTCTCCCCGTCCAGGCTCCGTAGGTGATTGATAATAGATCAATAATAGATTAAAAGATAGAGACAGATATCTATATATAGATAGGTAACACACATACATGGAATGCACACCGATGTCCATATCTTTATAAATCTAGATTTGAGGCCGAGCTTTCTCTTTCTTCTGAGACCTCCGATCAGTTTGCTGTCTCTGAAGCAGCGGTGCACTTAACTCCTTGCTTACATTGGTATTCCTCTTCGGAGCAGCCCTGTCACAACAGCAATTGGAATAAAACCAAAAGAGCAGTGCAGAGAATATAAATGGGTTATTTTTCTCCTCAACTCTGAGCAGGACAAAACTCTCATAAAGAACAAGGGAACAAAGGTTCCGTGACAAACATACATCAGGGGACTTCAGCTCTCTCTGATAGAGCCTGTGTGACATAATGGAGAGAGAAACTCAGGATAAAGGAATTCCAGCGAGAATTTGACGTGGCCTTGCCTGATGGAAGTTCATGGGCCTGTGCATTTAGAAGCGTCCCCATTAATAGCATTTATTGAGTATCTGCTCTGCAAGCAAAGCTATTGTATGTCACCTTTCTGTGATGCTGTGAGCAGGGATGTATGTGAGCTGAACAGGTGTATTCAGAGAGAATCTCTCTCTCTCTCTGAAAGGGATTGTTTGTCAGTCATCTAAATATCAAAATAAGTATTTTTATCAGAAGCATGGATGGTGTCATTAAACATGAATATGCAGCAGCCCTATGATCTGTAAATCTCTGAGCTGATGTGAAATTAAATCATTTATTTTGAAAGGTAGTAGAGTGGAGTGCTTAAGGTAGGGCCTTGGTAATCAACTGGCTGAGACCAAAGCTTGATCCCAAGGTCATATGATCTTGGACATAATGACTGTTCTGGACTTTGGGTTATTTTTACATAGAAGGAAGATTTTTAATTATCTGCATAACCCTCATAGACCCTTGACTTTTGCAGTCCAGATCTGTGTATGAAAAATCCATTCAATGAAAATATTATAATAGTTCTTTAACATTCAAATTATTTAAAACAATTTATTGCTGTCTTCTGAAAAAATATGTATGTATTAAAGGAAATTTGATTCATAACTGGCAGTGACAATTCTTGCATCCTCCTTTTTTACCCTGTTCTCTAGGATTTATACCGGGACATAACAATTTTTTTTTTTTGAGACCTAGTCTTGCTCTGTTGCCCAGGCTAGAAAGCAGTATTGTTATCACAGCTCACAGCAACCTAAAACTCCTGGGCTCAAGTGATCTTCCTGCCTTAGCCTTTTGAGTAGCTGGGACTACAGGTGCCTGCTACAATGCCTGGCTGATTTTTCTTATCTTTTGCACAGGTGGGGTCTCACTGTGTTGCCCAGCTGGTCTCAAACTCCCAGCCTCACATTTTCCTCCTGGCTTCACCTCCCAAAGTATTAGGATTATAGGCGTGAGCCACTATGGCTGGTCAGGGTAGACAAACTCTGTTGCTACCTGAGACGCAGCAGCACCCAGCTGTGTTCCCCCCACTTTCTCCATGGTCCTGACACAGCGGGTTGGACGTGGAAGGGTGGTCCGTGTCTTGCTAAGCCAGAGGATGAAAGCCTTTAATTGTCTGTGCGTCCCGTCATCACCCCAATTGTCTGCCCTCAGTCCGTTCAGCTTCTCTCCCTTTATTTCCCAGATTATTATTATATGTTAATATATACTCACACACACGGTGTGGGCCTTCCTCAGTACGTCTTCCTCCTCCTCTTCTTTTTCTGTCTCTCCTATCCCTTCCTGTCTTGTCATTCTGAAAAACCAACATCAAATCCATTGAGGGGTCTGTCTGGCAGGCAGCAGGCTGGAGAGGAAGCTAAGGGGAGCAGAAAACTGTTTAGTAGTCAGGGGGAGAGCAGAGCCTGGAAACAATTACATAGCAATACTGTTTGGTTCAATCACGCCCCAGACTAAAGCTTCTACCTGTCAAGAGCACACAGTGAAGGCCGAACCTCAGGTCCTTCCCAGCCGTGGACAAACTCTGTAGCTACCTGAGACGCAGCAGCACCCAGCTGTGTTCCCCCCACTTTCTCCGTGGTCCTGACACAGCAGGCTGGACGTGGAAGGGTAGTCCGTGTCTTGCTAGGCCAGAGGATGAAAGCACAAAGGGTGGGGAGAGAGTGGATGGAATACAAGTTGGCGGGAAGCTGTTCTGGCAAGGCTAGTGTGTCCGCTACATACACAGGGATTTTGACCACAGGACCGGAGAGAGCAGCTCAGCAGACAGATGGGCACAGGTGGGTGCCAGGAAGAGAAAATACTCGCTGTTCAGTGTGTTGTGAAGTTAGCAGTTGTGTCGGCATCAGAGGTCCACAGAGAAGGGGATGCTGAAGTCACTCTGGAAGGAAGGACAAACAGGGAGGCGGGTGGAAGGGGTGGCCCCCTAGGGGACAGAGATGCGGGGGGCTCTGAGCAGGGAGAGGCAGGTGTGCTGGAGGAAGGTGGAAGCCACGGGCCTCCCGAGAGCAGAGAGTTCGTGTGAGGAGAACTGGGACAGAGGACTAAATCTCAGAACTTGCTGAGAGCAGATTATACGGATTTTGAAAGCAAGTCTCAGGTTTGCAACTTACCATCGTTGCAATTGTGAGTTTTGAAAAGCGGGTACATCAATATAATTAGTGCCTGTGTAGGGCAGCGATTGCCAGCTTCAGCACTGTTGATGTTTTAGTTAGGAGGTTCTTAGTCATGAGACACTGTCCTGTGCATTTCAGGGTGATATAGCATCCTTGGTAACTATTCACGAGATGCCAAAGCCACCCCCTTCCCCATTTGTGACAATCCCAAATGTCCCCAGATATTGACAGATGTCTCCTGGGAAGAAAGTTACCTTTAGTTCAGAGACTCTGGTTTAGGAGGCTATGGCTAGTGACTGTGTGGGGTGCCCACAGGAGGGAACGATACCAGAAGCCGGGAGGACCCTTAGGAGGCAACATTAACCTTGGGGTGGGGCGGTCACAGGACGTGAGCACCTGGGGACCCAAGCCAGCACCTTGCCTAGTGTGAGATGTGATATCTGCAGGAGCTTTGATAAAGGAACACAAGAGGGCCAGGGCATTGAGAAGGAATCGCATCTGTCGCTTTTTGATGCATTTTATTTTTCTGAATCTATTAAAATAGCCCCTCAGTCAAAGGAACAATAAACTTTCCCTCAGCGGGGATGTTCGCCAAATCAGTCTTTTCACTATCCAGATCAAAAGCCGGCTTGGCAACGTTTGCTGTCAGGTTTCGGAGTACGATTCACGCTGCCCCTTATCCCGTCATCTTTTGTAACGTTTTACTTATTTTTAAAACTCGCTTAGAATTGTACATTTTTGTCTAGGTTCGCTCAGTTCCTCCACTACCAGCTGGCCATTAAAGAAATTTAGAGAGAAAAATGCTGAAGCAACTCTGCCCTTGTTTGTACTGCATAATCAACCAAAATAGCCCCAGAAGGGATTATACTTGAAGTTGCAATGATACCAAAGACATCCTATCATTCACCTTGACCCCATTTAAGACTGTATCATTTGCTCCAATTAAGAGGGGAAGGAGGTTGGTGGGATATCACCTAATGCACACAATGCCAGGGTACACGTCAAGATAACTAAGACTATGCTATAATTGGGTTATAGCCTTCATATGAAAGCTATAAATTAGCTTCATAGTAGGGCTGGGTACATTGTATACTTTTTCTTCCATTCTTGAGATACTTTGCTAAGAAGAATATGTTCCAGCTCCATCCATGTAAACATGAAAGAGGTAAAGTCTCCATCTTTCTTGAAGGCTGCATAATATTCCATAGTGTACATATACCACAGTTTATTAATCCATTTGTGGGTGGATGGGCACTTGGGCTTCTTCCATGACTTAGCAATTATGAATTGGGCTGCATTTGGCAAGGGAGGGGAGGGGAAGGGAGAGGATGGGTGAAAGGAGGGTAATTGGTGGGGTCACACCTATGGTGCATCTTAGAAGGGTTCAGGCGAAACTTACTAAATGTAGAATAAAAATGTCTTCATACAATAACTAAGAAAATGACATGATGACTATGTCAAACAGTTTGATGAAAATGTTTCAATTTGTATATGAAACCAGCACATTATACCCTTTGATTACACTAATGTACTCAGCTATGATTCAACAATAAAAATAAATAAATAAATAAATAAATAAATGTACAAAAAAAAAGATTTTCTGCTATGCTTAGTTTTTAGGTATAGTTTGGTGAATTGTGACTGTTTTAAAAATCTCTTACATTTTAAAGCTATCTAATAAAATATTTCCAAATAAAAAAAAAAGATAACTAAGACTAAATTATAAATGTCTTAACCACAAAACAGGAGTAAGTGAGCTGATGGTTACATGCTACTCCGTTTGATTTAAGCATTCCACGTTGTAAATCAGATCATCACATGGTACCCCATAAATGTATTCAGTTGTGATTTAATAAAAAATTAAATTTACAAAAGAAATAATTTCTCCTAAGAGTGTGTTTTTGATTGCATGTGTACGTGTACACATGTGTGTATCCACTGATTAGTTTTATATCCTATTTCTATTTCTATTTTTTTTTTTTTTTTTGAGATATAGAGTCCCTCTTTGTGGCCCCTGTGTAGAGGGCTGGGGTGTCATAGCTCACAGCAACCTCAAACTCTTGGGCTTGAGCAGTCCTCTTGAACTTGGGACTATAGCACCTGTTACAACACCCGTTTTTCTGTTTTAAGTAGAGACGAAGGTCTAGCTCTTGCTCAGGCTGGTCTTGAACGCCTGAGCTCAAGCACCCACATGGGCCTCCCAGAGTGTTAGGATTACAGGTGTGAGCCACCACGTCTGGCCTGTATCCTATTTATAAATTAATCTCCCCCAGTCACAGTTCTACCCATGTCAGTCCTCTGCCCCCAAAACTTTCACCGGCTCTCTATCACTTATCAGATCAACGCCAAGGCGCTCACTGTGGCCCCAATGCCTTCCATGGTCCAAATCCTCCATGTTTCCCATCTTATCTTCTCCCACTAAATTTCATACCTTTCTGCTTTTTATACACATTAAGAGATGTGTATTAAAAAATGCATAATAAGATTCCAAGTTCATTTGCAGCATCAGATGAGCAATATGGAGTAAGAAGACAGACTTTCTTACAGTCACTTTCTAAATCAAAATTGTTATTTGCTTCTGACGGGGCATCCGATATTTACTATGTCAGGCAGGAAAATCTAGAGCTGAGCATTCCAAGTGTGCGTGTTTATGAATTTTTCATTAATTACTCTGACTGAAATTGGATACAAGCCCAGCTTAGAAGATCGCCCATTGTTTATTTATTCAGATTGTTATCCAGGTCACCTGCTATCCAATTAAATCCATCATTATTCCTTTGCTTTTGCTTGTTTCATTTGCTCTGGGTCTTTTCAGAATCCTTCCTATCTTTCTGTATCCTTCAGGCAGCGCTCAATAACTGGCGTGACGCAAAGTTCATCGCGATTTATGCCCCACGCTGTGAAACGGGCTGCCCTCCTGGTCAGTGTCCGTGGAGACACTCATGTGTCTCGATATTAACTTTCTCCCCTTAAATAAACTCGTACACGAACTGGGTAAAGTGTCTTTCTTCTTTCTCTCTTCTGCAGACTCCCTTTGCCTGCCTGACTCATACCCCCATGTTCTCTTCCAGAGCATGGATGGAGCAGGAAGGGGCCAGAGTACAAGAGAATTGGCTATTGAAGAATATCCGATGTGGGCGGCGCCTGTGGCTCAAAGGAGTAGGGCGCCGCCCCATATACCGGAGGTGGTGGGTTCAAACCCAGCCCCGGCCAAAAAAAAAAAAGTTAGACTATCTAATGAAAATAAGCTGTTTCTCCTTTCAAATCTCTGCACATGGCTCTTTTAAAATAATTTTCTTATCTTGGTGAGAAATGGCATTTGAGATTTCTAATTGCGGTCAACAGCCGCCCCATAAATCTGCAGACGCCTGTCCCTCCATACCCATTGCCTGTACAAAACTCTGCTAAGCTGGAGGAAAGTTCTCCCGTTGAAAAATAATGCCGCACTTTATATGCAGCCTGTAGTCCATGACAAATGATGTATTGCCACAGGATTAAACATGCTTTTCTTTGTCATTGCTGGACGGAGACGACTTTGGTTTATGGAGGTGCCAGATTGCTTTCTGCCTGCCTCTCTGAGCTGAGTGCAGAGAAGTTCCGTGACCCAGGGCTGCATCTTATTCCAGATGACACACTAGTGACCCCGGCGTGTTGTCACCAGATTTTTAAATATTTTAGGTCCTTGGACATACAGGGACTTTGGTTTCTCCTCTCTCCCTGCACATCCACTTGCATTTGGTAGAGTCTTTCTAGAAATGTTCTCCTTGGAGATCTTGCAGACAACATCAGGACACCTTTGCTTTAATGTCAGAGCAAATTCTGGCGTCGTCACTTCTGGGTCCAAATTGCATACCTTTCAGTTACACGTCTTGTGACGGGATAGTGATCGCTTCATCCCTGTGTGTGCCGGTTTCCTCATCTAGTTAATGAAGATGTGAAAAATGCAAGGTCACGTAGTTACATTCACGAACTCATCCCAGACATTGTGTGGCCTGCCTTAGTGCTGAATATCGCGTGGTGACCAGATGGCCCAGGGGGGCAGACTGTAGTGCTATTCAGCAGGGAGGTATGCAGCACCTTTTCTAGAATGAGTTTGCAAACCTAACTGTCAGGCCTCATGCGACAACAGCTCTGATGGCCACTCCAGAGAAAGAATTCTAAAATTGCTGTGAAGGGAAGATTAGATGCATGGCTCCCCAAGAGGGATACCTCAAAGGTGACCGTAGTGCTTATCCTGGGATGAGTTTCTAAACGTAATTGTCTAAACTCAGGTGCGTATCTCAGGACTTTGCAGGGATTAGAAGAGATGGTCAAAATATTGGACACAGGGTAAATAGTTGATGTCCTTATAGTTATCATGTGAGTGGTTTATACAGGTTCCCAGAGGCCGAGGGACTCGTCACGTCACACAGCTGAAGTTCCAAAAGGGACACAGCCTACCTCATGGAAGGGAATGTCTGGAGTTGATTGGACTGAAATGGAATGGGACAGAATGAATGACCGAAATCTGCTTCAAGTAACAGTCGTAGAGAAAGAAATTATATTAAATATTAAATATCTATTCTAAGAAAGCATGCATCCTTTGAGAAAATGACACAATGTAGCCAAAAAGCAGAGCAATGTTGATTTTCCTTCTGGACAAGGACAGAATGTATTTGCCTGCATAGATATTAGCATTATCCAAAATAGCTTCTGCTTGGAATGCTGTCCTCAACTTGGGTGCGACACGCGATGTGTCAGACCCCTGGACTTACCTGGAATAGACAACAGACTATTAAGCAAGCAAACAAACAAACCCCCCAAACAAAAGCAGAAATTAGAGTCAGATTCTGCAAAGTCCTGTGAACAGATGCCCGGAGGGAGTTTCGTTTTCACATTCCCGGTGGATGAGAGAGAAATTGGCAGTTGTGACTTCCCTTCCACGAAGCAGAAGTGTCCTGGCATGTTCCCATGGTTTGTGTTTTACCAAAATCAGTGTCTCTGGGTTCTGATGTTATTCCCATCATTCCATTTTTTCCATTTCGAAGGAGGTTGTTTTGGTCTGATTACCTAGTACCCAAATAGTAGGTCTAAGCAAAAGCAGTTTTTGAACAACGTGCTATTCTAGCCTCTCCTAGATGTCAGGGGACGAGTGTGATTGTTTTGGTGGCCTATGACCGTGGCTTGACGATGCAGCCGAGCCATTTGCTAGGCCACCCTCCTCCTGCGACTCTGGCAAGATTGACTCTGAGCCATTCTGTCCAGCGTCCTCATTCCCATCTGTAGAAATGCCTACGTTAATTTCTTTTTCTTTGCCAATTAGGCCAGTGAAGGTTAGGTGGGGCTGCAAGTGACAGAAAACCCAAGAAAACAGTTTTTTAAAAAAAACTAGGAGTTTACTTTGCTCTGACATCAAGTAAAATCCAGAGGCGAGAACGACAGGGCGGGTGTAAAGACCCCTTGCTCTTGCTTCCACCCAGCTGTTCTCCATCCTAACATCAGCCTTCCGCTTTCTGGGGCAAGTCAGGGGCTGACTGCGGCTGCCACATCTTCATTCTGACGGACAGGGAAGAGAATTGGGGAAATTAGATCCCATTTCCTCTCTTTGGGGGCCCTTCCAGAAAGCTGTACGTTCCATTAGCCAGAAATGAGCCACGTAGCTTTGCACCTACCCGCAAAGGAAACTGATAGAAGGAAGGCGTGGTACGGTAGCTCCGTGCCCCACTGAGGCACTAAGTCTCTCCCGAGGAAATAGGAGGGGCCGAGGAGGATCATGAACAGTCCACCTCCTCCATAGTGATGGAGGCTGCAGCCAGGTCGCATAAGCACGGGTTGTATGTAGGCATTTGTGGTGATCTGGCTGTCAACTGGATTGCAGCAGTTTTTCCAACAGTTGATTGCTTTGTTTTATTTCCCCCTTTATTAAGCCTGGATTTTGTTAGGTTCTGGCAAGAATCAGAACAAAGGGTGGAGTGTTTGAATTCATCACTCCAGATTTAGGAGGAGAGAATTAGAAAGCTTCATGGACGTCGTCGGGAACAGGGATCACGTCTTGCTCATCTTTGGTTTTCTTTGCATCCTCATTATCTGAGACAGAAGACGCTCTATGCACAGAAGGTGCCCAATGGCTCCGCTCATTATTGGAGAGTCAGACTTTCCTCCGGTCCAGGAATTTTGTTTGAAATCCATTTGCGTACAAGTTCTTAAGCACACTGGTCTTTCCTGGAATAATTCTAGCATGGAGTGTTCATGTTCAAACTATTATGCTGGCGTGGGACGGCAGGGAGAAGGATATTTATGTTTTCATGTGACGGTATAAAGAGAGAGGCTTTGATAAAGGCATTCAGTTGGTTGGGGAAAAAAATAACAAGCTGCCTCGGAGGTACATTTCTGGAATCGCCTGATTTGGACTGGGCAGCGCAGCCTCCAGTTATGAAACCATCTCTCCGTGTTTCTTTTTCCCAATCTGTCTTCCATCCACCCCGACAGATGTGGCCTATCTTGTGCCCAATTCAACAAGAACTGGTCCCTCTCCCTCTTCCTGACTCTCTCTTCTTCCTTGGAGCTTGGAAGGGTCTGTTCTCTTCCTAGTTGGCGTGGAAGTCACTCCATTTGTTTTTGTAATATGAGGAGTTTCCTTCTTGTTTGTAAATTTGTCATTATCTCCCACAAAGCGCCCTGCCATGGTTTAGTAAATATCTTGATATCTTCACATTGAAAGCGCCACTCCATCTGTGAACTAGATGCTTTTATCCCAAAATGCCATTCCAAAGAAGAGAGTTGGAACCAGAAGGATTGGCAGCAGCGGCCATGAGCAGTAGCATTCACTATTACAGGATTAATAGGAATTAAATCTGTCTGAGCCGTGCAGTGAGCCAGCGCTTTACTTGCAATTAGGGTAAAGAAAAAAAAAAAAAAGGATGTATGTTAGGCTAATTGCCCTAGACTATCTTTTACATTAACTTGACTAGGAGTGAATTTGCTTTGAGTGCTCAGGAACAGTCCCCTCAAGGAGTATCGAAACTTCTATTTACCCAACTTCTATAGCTGTCCACCCTTTGATGTTAGATCTTCCTCTTGCCAAAGGCGACTTGTTTGGTTTTTTCATGTTTTCTTGGGTCATCCTTGTGGGTCACTATTTGACTGTCAATTTCGCAGCTTCCCATTGTGAAGGGAGGGAAACTGAGGGCTGAGGAAGTGTGCAAACCTTTACATAACCAAGCTTCGTGCCCTGCATGGAACTGGCTTGCCTTTCTTCCAGCCAAGTTCCTGTGTGGACACTGGGCTCCAGGGTCATCAAAATGGTGGTTGTTTAAGTGGTCATTGGATTATACTGTTCTCTTGCTGGAAACCCACAAAGTAGTCTTTAAACAAAGTCCCCCCCCCCATTTGCCTATGGTTCCCCAAGTAATAAGATTGCAACCAGACCTGCCCACCCTCCTTGCCCAGACCACTGCGGCCACAGCCACAGAAGCCCTCTGGAGTCCTCAGACACACCACAACCTTTTCCTCTTCAGGACTTTTGTCCGTGCTGTTCCCAGAGCTAGAGACCTCTTCCCTTTCAACCTCTCAATAACTTAGACCCCTGGCTAGCTGCCATGCCCTTGGGGATGCCGTCCTGAGCCTCTAAGTGCCAGGTAGGTCATTAGCTCTCACTCACAGCCTTCTTTGTTGTTTTTCTTTCTTACCATGGCACCAAAAGTTTTAATTATTTGGTTAGTTTTACTTGTTTGACATCTGTCTTGCCCATGTCTTCCATTTCAGATACTACGCATGGGACCGATCATGTGAAGATATGGTTCAATCCATTATTTCTGTCAGTCATTCCACACCCATGAAGGGAGCAGTTATGTGGGGCCGTGTCCTAGGCTTTGGGCACCAGGAATCCTAAAATGAACATTATGCCATTTGCATGCTCATGTGTTTGGACTCCTTCCTGTCTTTCCCCAGCCCCCTGGTGTTTAAAAGTTTGAATAGCTCACAATGTGTACTGAACATTTAAAGCAGTGATTTTCAACCGGTGTGCCATGAACGTTTTTAAAGAACACAAATTAAATTATTTTTGAAAGATGTTCAAAGCACAGTATGTATACCCTTTTTTTTCCTGATCTACGTAATTTAAGTGTGCTGCAGAAGTTTACCTATAGGTACAAATGTACCATTAGATAAAAAAGGCTGAAAAACACTGATTTAAAGCCCTAAAGGCTCTTTGAAATAATTGTTTTTTAGGCTTTTCTTGTATGTGTATATCACCAAATTTGCGTTGGTGAACCCAGAGTAGGAAAAGGAGTTCTTTTTCTTTTTTCATACTAGGATTCTCTTGTCCACTCCTAGAGCTTTTTGCTTTAGCCTTGTATTACAAAACCTCCTACTCAGAATTCTCCAAATTCCCTCCATTTCTTCCCCCCTCTCCACCCCATTCCTCCTGTCCCCTCTCAACTTCTGTCTTCGTAGAACATTCATCCCACTTTGTCTTCACACACAGAACTCTCACTGGTGTTGTGGACCCACGGTAGATTTATTAGGCTTTCCCAAATCTTTCAGGCTCTTCCCTTGTGGAATTTCTCACTGCAGGAGGATCTTTACGCCCTAAACTTTTTTAAAAATCAGGAATAGCCAGGAGACTTGCCTGAGCCAATGAAACATGGGGAAGTGTCCAATTTTGGGTGGAAACTGGAAGAGCCAACCTGTGACTCAGTCTCCTTTCCCTTCGCTGGGACATCAGAGAGCCACTGAGCTGGCAGCTGGGCCCTCGAGAGAAGGTGGCATCTGGCAGGGACCCGGCTGAGCCCCAGCCGACACACTGCCTGCATCAGAAATAAGTCTTCGCTGGTGCAGGCGGCTAAGATTCTGAGGTCATTTGCTGCTGCAGTTCCCAGCCTATTCCTTTTTTTTGAGACAGAGTCTCACTCAGTTGCCCTGGGGTTGAGTGCTCACAGCAACCTCAAACTCTTGTGTTCAAGTGATCCTCTTGCGTCAGCCTCCCAAGTTGCTGGGACTACATGTGCCACCATAGTTCCAGGCTACTTTTTCTATTTTTTTTTTTTTTTTTTTTTTTTTTTTAGAGACAGGGTCTCACTGTTGCTCAGGCTGGTCTCGAACTACAGAGCTCAAGCAATCCACCTGCCTTGGCCTCCCAGAGTACTGGGATGACAGGTGTGAGCCACCAGGCCTGGTCTCCCAGCCTATTCTGAATGATACTCAGTTGCCGCTCAGAAGCCATTTCTTTGCAAAACCTTCTCAAGACCTTCTAAGATTGAGCTGATTGCTTTTTTTCTTGTGTTCCTGTAGCATTCCCTCATAATTAGTTTTTTTGTCTATCTCCTGTGTTACACTGTAAATTCCATGTGGCTAGCAACCTTCATTGATTCACTTCTGAATCTCCCTTGCTCAGCAAATGCCTGTTCTATGATGGATGTTCAATAAATGGCTCATGACTGAAAGTACGTGGACCAGGGCAAAGAGATCCAGTTTGCTGCCGCTGTTGTGAACCTTTTTGGAGGGATGAATTCTAGTGAAAGGTGTAGATGTGTCCACTCAAGCATCATGGTGTTAGAAGGAACCCCAGCTGCTGTCCATGGAGATTGTAGACACCCTTCATCTTATAGAATGGATCATTTATGGTGAACCTTGCATCCTGGTCAGGGAACTGAACAGAGGGAGAAAATCTTAGGGCCATGATAAAAAGAAGGATTACATGGGCAGAGGGGAGAAAAAAACCTATTAGCAATACCCATTTAAATTCATAATTCCTATGCTGGCAGTGTAGAATTATGTTTTCCAGGCCAAGGAGTTAAACTCATATTTTTTTTGTTTGTTTGTTTTTGGTAATTTGTTGCACCCATCAAAGTTTTACATCTCCCACTCAACTCCAACCCCAATATCTCCTACGTGGCCTTGCGTCGCCATCACCTGCAGGACTTGAGGGGCTTCCCAGGCCCCACATCTCTTTCTCTGTAGGCTGAGAAAGATCATGGAAATATCCAGTGACAACCTGCTTTGATTCTTTTGTGAAAACCAGCCACGGTCTTTTTTTTATTGCAGAGAAGCCAGAGTCTCATATAATAGACTTCATTTTTTTTTACTTTAACTTTTTCCAAAGCTCCTGATAGAAGATTGGGAAGCTCTGGACACCTAGGGCTTCAGTGCCTCTGATACTAGAAAAGATCCATACTTAAACAAAGAAAATTCTCTTCTCCTCTGGAAGAGTGGACTGAATTCAGGTAAAAGCAGCTTACATTTACCAGGTATAATAACCGCGTGTGTGACCATTTCAGGCTTCCATAGGTGAGATCCACAAGTTGGACATTATGGGAGAGTTTCTCAGCCTGCAGAGAACAGTGAGCATCATAGCTTTAAATGGGCTATTACCTTTTTATATTTATCCCAAACTGTTAAGGTCAGCATTAAAATTTGACCTTTTCCCTGCCAACCCGTTTGAAGTAATTAACCCCTGTGTCTTGAAACACAAGGAAGCTATGACTTTGTTATTAAATTCTCATAAAGAGCCTATTAATATTAAAATTGCTTCACTCTTGGGCTGAATGTATTAATGGCCTTGAACTGAGTAAATACAAACCCTCAGTGCAGTGTTTTAAAATGCATGAGTTGAGGGCACAGCGCGTTCTTCCAGCTACCTTCTCTGTAGCAGAACGTTATGCCTTTTGTGACAATTTCCTCTCCAATTCCTTCGAATGCTTTTATTTTAAATCTGTGTCCCTAGATTTACATCTGTTTATAGGGGAACTCATTTTGTTGCCAGCAGTTAGGAAGCGGGTTAAATGAAGCAGAACACCTGTACTGACCCGTGTCTGTCATCCTAGTCATCACCTTCCAAAACAGTGCTCAGACCCTAATCGTCTTGGTATGAAGCACAGCGTGTGGTGTTCTTGTAGGTCTAAGATAGCTGTGGATCACCTGTGAAATAGGTTTACAAATGCAGATTTAGGTAATCTCCATAGACCTCCTGAATCAGAATTGGCAGACATCAGACCTTCCTGAATCTGCAGCATCTACATTACATTCTCAAGGGTTTACCATGAACCCTACCAGAGTTGAGTCTGGTAACTCAATCATCCCAAATGTGCATCAAACAGGTATTGCATGCCAGGCTTTACACTAGGACATGGGAATACAGTGGCAAATGAAAAAATCAGGGTACTTGCCCTGATCAGGTCTTGCAGCTGATTGAAGAAACACACCATAAAAATGCATGCAAATAAATAATTAAAAATAGTCATGAGCAAACGTCTGGAGAGATGAAGTAGACACAATTTTCCCAAGTTGTCGTGCTAAGTGCAAATTTGCTAAAAATAAATACAGCTTTCCCTGAGTATAGGGCATTTATTTGCTCTGAGATCCTTGTGCACACCAAAATCTTCAGATGCTCAGGTCCCTAATACAGGGTATCCATAAAGTTTGTGTGCAATATTTAAAGTAGTTGTCTATTTAAATTGCACAGGAACGCACTGACTCTGTGGACACCCTGTATAATGTAGTGTAGTACTTCCCCTTAACCTACAACCTCTTCCTATGGACTTTGTCATCTCTAGATTACTTATAGTACCTAATATAATGTAAACATTTTTGACTGTATTTAAAATTCTTTATTTTTACTGTTGTATTATTTTCTGTTTGTTATTAATTGTTTTTCAATATTTTCTTTTTTTAATTGTTGGGGATTCTTTGAGGGTACAAGAAACCATGTTACCCTGATTGCATTTGTTGGGTAAAGTCCCTCTAACAATATTTTCAATCCATGGTTGCATCTGTGGATATTACACCCACAGATACAGAGGGCTGGCTGTGTGCACGGTTTCAAATAGCCCAGTAAGTCCGGAGTAAGATCAACCCAAAGAAATCCACGCCAAGTCTCATGATAGCCAAACTTCTGAAAACTAAAGACCATGAGAAAATTTTTAAAGGAGGGAGAGAGAATAAGTATCGTACCTGTAGCGGGAAAGCCATCTGAAACAGAGCACATTTCCATGAGGCAAAGCGGGGCATTTTTTCCAGGGCGGAAAGAAAGTACTCATCAACTCAGAATTTCATACCGAGTGAGATTATCCTTCCGAAATGGAGGGATCAAGACATCCTCGAATGAAGAAAAACTGAAAGAATTAGCTGCCAGCAGGTCTGCCTGAAAAGATGGCTAAAGGAAAGAAGTTTTTTTTCTATAGAAAACCAAAATGATAAAAGGAGGAATCTTAGAACACCACCAGAAAGGAGGAAAATTAATATAGGCATAAATGCGATAGACTTTTATTTTTCTGGTATTTAAAAAATTAAGCTTTAAGCATAACCGAAAATTATAATGCTGTCTGATATAGTTCAAATTGCATGTAGAAGAAATAGTTAGGACAATTATATTATAAATGGTGAGAATAAAGAGACACAATGGAAGGTAAGAGTCCTACACTTCATTGAAACTGCTAAAAAATCTATAAAAAGAGACTGATTCAGAAAAGCTATAGATAAAATAAAATTTAATTATAAAAAATATTTAGATACCCCAGAGAAAGGCAGACAGAGCAAACAGAGAAACACAAGACACAGGGAAATAAAAAACCAGAAAAATAAATACATAAAATGGCAGAATTAAGCACTAACACAGCATTAATGACATTAAGTGTGAATGGCCTGCACACACCAATTACGAGAGATTGTCAGAGCAGAGCAAAGTACATGACCCAACAACATGCTGTCAACAAGAAACTCCTTTCAAATTGAATAATGTAGGTAGATTGAAAAGGGAAAGGACAGAAAAAGAGGTATCAGGCAAACACTAATCAAAAAAAGCAAGAGTAGCTATGTTAGCATTAGATAAAGTAGATTTAAGAGCAAAGAAAATTGCTAGAAATAGACAGTATGTAATTATAAAAGTGTCCGTCCAACAAGCAGAAGAGTCTTCCTAAACGTGCACCTATTAAGCCAGGGAGCTACAAAATACGGGAAGTGAAATTTTAGACCTAAAAGGAGAAATAGGAAAATCCACAATTATGTAGATAATATGTGGAGGCTAAACAGCCCTCCATTAGCAATTAATAGAAAAATCAGACTAAAAATCAGCAAGGATAAAGGCAAACACAGCCACCACCAACCAACAGGATCTAATTGACATTATATTGTAGAACAGTCCACCCAACAATAGCGGAACACATTGTGTGTGTGTGTATGTGTGTGTATGGGTGTGAATGGGTGTGAATGAGTGTGTATGTACATGTATGTAGGTGTGTGTCTGTGTGTCTGTATATGTGTGTATGGTGTGTGTGTATGTGTGTATGTGTGTGTATGGGTGTGAATGGGTGTGAATGAGTGTGTATGTACATGTATGTAGGTGTGTGTGTGTCTGTATATGTGTGTATGGTGTGTGTGTATGTGTGTGTATGGGTGTGAATGGGTGTGTATGTATGTATGTGTGTGTATATGTCTGTGTGTATGGTGTGTGTGTGTGTATGTGTGGTGTCTGTCCATGGGACACATCCTGGGCTATGAAACAAAGTTAACAAATTTAAAATAATTGAAATCATATAGATTGTGTTTTGTGACAACAATGGAATTAAACTAGAACTCAGTAACAGAAAGACCACAGGAAAATCTCCAAACAGACACGGTGTAGCATATTTCTAAAAGAATCCTTCGGTTAAAGAGGACGTCGATGTTCAAATAAATAAGTGTGTTAAAACGAATGAAAGTGAGAATGTCATGTCAAAATTTGTGGAACACAGGTAGAGTAATGCCGAGAGGGAAATTTATAGCAATAAACGAACGTATTAGAAAAGAGGAAAAGCCTCACATGAATAATCTAAGCTTCCACCTTTAAGAACCGAGGACAGGAATAACAAAGCCAACCCAAAGCAAGCAAGAAAGGAAGTTAGAAAGATTAGAGCAGAAATCAGTGAAATTGGAAACAATGAAACAATAAAGAAAAAAATCAATGAAAATGGGGGTTAGTTCTTTGAACAGATGAATAAGATTGACAGACCTGGAGAAAAACTGACAGAAGAGAGAGGGAGAGTGGACGCTGATTTTCAATGTGAAAGATGAAGCAAAAGATATCACTACAGGCTTTGGAGCTGTCCAAAGGATAATTCTGGAAAGCCACCAATAAGTCTACAAACATATAATGCATTTGACCACTCAGATGGAACGGACCTCTTCCTTATAAAACGCAAGCCATCATAATTCACTCAATATGAAATAGATAATGTGACTAGCCCCATAATTATTAAGGAAATTTTATTCTTAAATTTAAAAAATCCTAAAAGTAAATCTCTAGACCCATAAGTTTTCGTCAGAGAATTCTACAATCTGTCAAAAGAAGAATTGAGACTAATTTTACACGACCTCTTCCAGAAAATAGAAGACAAGGGAATACATTCCAATTCATTATATGGAGCTAGAACTGCCCTGAATAACAAAACCAGAGACAAACCAAAAATGAAAGCATAAAATAAAGGAAGAAAGACAGAAAGGAAAACTACAGACTATATGAAAAGAATTTTACACCTTGAACAAGTGGAATTCATTTCAGGATGCAATACTGGTTCAATATTAACAATTAAATTAATGTACTCCACCCTTTTAACAGCTGAAGCAAAAACTCAAACACTTGACCACATTGATCTATGTAGAAAAAATATTTGAAAAAATTCACACCCATTTATGACAAAAACTATCCAAAAAATAGGAATAGAAGGAATTCAACTTGTTAAAGAATACTGACTGAACACCTACAGCTAAATACAGTGCCATTTATAATGACTCAAAAACAGATGCTTAGGTAAAAACTGAACAAAACAACTTGTTTTTTTTTTTTCTTTTTCTTTTTTTTTTTCCCTAGAGACAGAGTTTCACTATGTTGCCCTGGGTAGAGTGCAGTGGCATCACAGTTCACAGCAACCTCAAACTCTTGGGCTGAAGTGATTCTCTTGCCTCAGCCTCTCAAGTAGCTGGGACTACAGGCACCTGCCACAACACCTGGCTATTTTTTGGTTGCATTTGTCATTGTTGTTTGGCAGGCGCAGGCTGGATTCAAACCTGCCAGCCTCGGTGTATGGGGTTGGTGCCCTAGCCGCTGAGCCACAGGTGCTGAGCCAAAACAACTTGTATTCTGAAAACCACAACATTTTGACAAAAATGATTTTTAGAAAAATTTAAAGAGTGATTTACCATGCTCATGAGTTGGAAGACTCAACATAGTAAAGATATCACTTCTCTCAAAATTGGAAAACAGTTTTAATGCAATTACTATCAAAATCTCAGAAAGATTTTTTGTAGATATAAATATGTATATATAACAATATACATCTATATCCAAATATACCTATATAAAATATATGTAGATATATAAAATATAAAAACACAATGAAATGTAAAAACAATTTTGAAAGTGATATAAAATTAGATAAAGGAGTCTGCCTGAATACAAGCCTTATTATAATAGCAATAGTGATCAAGGCCTTGTGATATTATTGGCAGAGAGAGAGACGAAAGAGGTCGATAAAAAAGAACATATGGAGGCATATGTACATATGTTCAGCTGATTTCAGTGAAGGGAAAATGACCTTTCAACATATGGTACTGGAACAATTGGAAATCTAATTAGACATCATTGACCTAAATTTTACGTCTTACACCTTATACAGAAATTTAACTCAAAATAGATTAACTTGAATATAAAACATGGAATTATAAAACGTTTTATACAGAAGAAAGAGGAGAAACATCTTTTGAGATTTAAAGGTAGGCAAAGAGTTCTTAGAATTAACACCAAAAGCATGATCCGTAAAAGAAAGAAAACGATAAATTGAACTTCATCAACATTTTTTTTTTTTTTTAGAGACAGAGTCTCATCACTTTATCGCCCTCGGTAGAGTGCCGTGGTGTCACAGCTTACAGCCACCTCTAGCTCCTGGGCTTAAGTGATTCTCTTGCCTCAGCCTCCCAAGTAGCTGAGACTAGAGGTGCCCGCCACAATGCCCGTCTGTTTTTTGTTGCAGTTTGGCTGGGGCCATGTTTGAACCCACCACCCTTGGTATATGGGGCTGGCGCCCTACCCACTGAGCCACAGGCACTGCCCTCATCAACATTTTTTTAAAAAATCTTTCACTCTGCAAAACACCCTATTAATAGGGTAAAGAGACAAACTGTAGACTTGAAGAAAACTTTTGCAAGTCATGTATCTGACAAAGGACCAATAGAATAGATAAAGAACTCTCAGAACTCAACCATGAAAACAACAACAAACGTTTCAATTAGAAAATGAGCAAAAGATACAAAGAGACTTCTCTCTGTAGAGGGCACACAGGTGGCAAGGAAGCACATGGAAAGTTGTTCAACATTATTAACCGTTAGGGAAACGAAAATTAAAATCACACACCTTTTAAAATGGGGACAGTTGGGGCAGCACCTGTGGCTCAAAGGAGTAGGGCTCTGGCCCCATATGCTGGACGTGACGGGTTCAAACCCATCCCTGGCCAAAAACCACAAAATGGCTACAGTTAAAAATAGCGGGAACCCAGTACTGGCAAGGCTGTAGAAAATTTGGATTACGTATGTATTGTTGCAGGGGATGTCATATACCGAAGTATAGCCACTTTGGGAAGTAGTTCAGCGATTTCTTTAAAAACAAAATGGGCAATTATCCTACACCCTAGCAATTGTCCACCTGGGCATTTATTCCAGAGAAATGACAAGACCTCTTCACCAACACTTAACGCACCCTTATTCATAATGGACAGAGACTGGAAGCCGACTTAGATGTGTTCCCTTGGGTTAATGGTTATGCAAATTATGCGACAGCCATACCATAGAATAGCACTCAGCAATAAAAAAGAACCAAGTATTGATACACACAACAGCCTGGATGGCTCCCCAGAGAATGATGCTGTGAAAAAGTCCAATTTGTGTAAAATTCTTGAGATGGACAAAGTAATAGGAATAAAGAGCAGGTTGGTCGTTCACAGTGATGGAAGAGGGAGTGGAAGCAGGAAGGAAGAGGGTGGGGCTATGAAAGCGGCAGGAGGAATCTCTCAGCAGACAATGTCCCGTATCCTGACGGTGCTGACCTCAGTACGGTGCCATGTACGCTACTGTGGTTTTGCACCTCTGCCCCCCATGGAGGGAAATCAGTTCAATACACAGTATCTCTCTACGTAATGTCTTACAAATTCATGAAAATCTAGAATTACTGCAAGATAAAATGTCTCATTTAACAAAGAACATTTGTCGAGTTGGTAAAAATAATAAGCGCCATGAGGAGAATGAGTAAATGGCAGACAATTGGGCCTGCCCAGGTGTCTGCCAGAGCGGGTCTTCTTAAGGAGGAGAGGTATGTAGTGATCCATGAATGAGGGGAAGGAGCCAGGGACATAGAGTGGAAGAGAATTCCCCAAAACCGGCTGAAGCATCCAGAGACCCAATGCTGGGGGATGACTCTCAGGTTTGGAGGGTGAAAATGGAAACACCCAAACTTGCATCCACATCGGACCCTGCCCAGGCCCTCTACAGAAAAGGTTGCACCTTGCAGGCGCTCGCCTCCCCGTGTGAGACCATCTGAAGTGTGTTTACCTACCCGCATCTGTGGGATTATTTTAGTCAAGCTTCAGCAGCTGCCAAGTGAGCATCTTTCAACACGCTTTCTGCAATAACAACTGTGGTCTCTCCGCAGTGCTGCACTGCGCTCAGAATTTTGTCACACACCTTATCTCATTTGAATCTCACAATTACTCTGTAGAATAGTAATTGCCTTATTTGCATGTTGCGTATGAGGGCATTAAAACTGAAAAAAATAGTTGTTGCATTCAAATGTGCTTAATATGGTAGATCTGGGGCTCAAATCTGATACTTGGACTTCTACAGGTCCTACGTATTTATTTTCATGGTGCATTCATGGTGGCTCTATAATATTTAGTAAAATAATAGAAGGGATATATTAGATCTTTTTAAGAATACTGCTTTTAAGGCATAAGAAATTTGCCAAGGATACATAATTGGCATAGAAAATATGAGCAAGCAATGGGAGGAAGTGATTATTTTTTATGCCAGTTGATATTGCAAAGGTAATTTACACTGTGAAGTGTGGAAGCAACAATAATGATGGTCCTCACCAAAGAGTTTAAACAATTTTGTCAGCACCATTTGCTAAATAATCCTTACTCTTGTGCCTTCGACTTGTTTGTGGTGGCAATCAGGGTGGGTTTTAATACCGTCCGTTGTTTTAATTTATGTGTTGATGCTGATACCACAGACTTTCGATTAGCGTCTTGCTCTAAAACATCACCTCCTGTGAAATGAATTCCTTTTCCCTTGCAGTGAAGAAAAACACAGGGAGGCAGAGGTAACTCCCAACAGGAGGGGAAAGTAATGATGTTACCGTCTTCAGACTTGTGGCCAGAATCCTTTTAGATGAACACGTGGCATGGGTGGAATTATCACAGAATTGGTTCTTTCACCTCCTCCCAGCTTGGGGCACATGCCAATTAGTGAAAAAAACACGACAGAGTGCTCTTTTTTCCATGGTGTATTCATATTTATCCTGTATGCTGGTTGGTTATGCAGATACCAATCACATTAAGTGTCCAAGTCTTTCTCTTCTCTCCTGTTATTCTTTTTAAAGCATCCTGGTCATCCATTGCCTACCACTTACTATAGCCAGTGATTATTTCTTTCATTTGCTTATGTATTAACTCTGTTGCTTGCAGGAATGAGAGCTCTAGAAAGACGAGGACTGCGCTCATGTTATTTCATGCTTTATATTCAGTTCTTAGAATTTCTACTTGCTTGTAGGACAGGGGCTCAAGAAGCATTTGTTCCATGAATTTAATTTAAACATACCTTTCCGGAAGGGTTGAGGAACTGACCTCTCTGGTTAAATAACTGTATGTCTCTTAAGTAGGCATGGGTTATTGCCTAGTAAAACAGAATAACCCCATCTCAATAGAATTACATTACCCTTCACTTAACTGTCAACGATTCAGAAAATAATTCCAGTTTTTAATAACTTATAAATTGTGTCATGAAAATATCAATTTTCAGAAATCCATACTGGCTCTGTGGGTTCTGATCACTTGTTCCCACATTCTTTAATGTGCTTTATAGGGAAGAGGGGTGATGGAGGCACGAAAGACTGAGATTCCAGATTGACCCAGATTAAGTCACGGTGCTGTAAAGCCCTTAAAGCTGTCTTTCACAGTTCACTTTGACTTGGCCAGAAATTTAATTCCAAGTAATCATTGGGTAGGTGATGATGTTTCGCAGCCTCCTTGAGCTGAACGAATTAAAATGCAAAGTTCCCTTAGTTTGTAAGTGAGTAGGAGTTCATTGAACATAGCCCATTAGTCTCTTAATTTTTATGGCATATAAATGGGGTGTTGCTTTGACATTTTGCATGAAGGGACTTTATGGACAGTCATAAAGAGAGAAGTAAATTTGCAGGCATGCACTTCGTGACTACATTGTCCATTTTTGACTCAGTCCCCTCTGGAGGGATGATCTGTTGCAGACAATTTCCTGCCCCAGTGCCAGGGGTAACCATGTTCCTTTGAAGAATGATTCCTTGTCCTGCAAGGTTCCTCCAAGTTTTTTTCTTCTTTTCTTTTCTTTTCTTTACTTTTTTTCTCTCCTCTCCTCTCCCCTCCCCTCCCTTCCCCTCCCCTTCCCTCCTCTCCCTTCCTCTCTTCTACTGTTTTCTTTTTTTTTAAATGAACCACATGGAATTGTGAGACTCAGCAAGAATTAGAAGCATCAGCCAAGCAGAGAGATTCACTTAATTGCATAAAGGGTAAGTCTACACATCACTTCTTACCTTAAAAAAGTTCTTGCATAAAGGGTAAGTCTACACATCACTTCTTACCTTAACAAAGTGCTCTTTAGTTTCTGGGTTGGTGAGTTTAAGTACCCTCCCTCCAAAAAAAAAAATAAAAAATAAAAAGGAAAATAGTGACAATTTCAACCTTATCCATGAATTATTTTCTGACTTTTTTTCTTATTTATTATCTTAAGTTTCTGCTAAGATGTACTTTTTTATTTGGGGCTATAAAAAAGTCACTGTGTGCTTGTTTTCTCATATTCCTTTATCTGTAATTTGAAATATAAAGAAATTAGAGATCTTTGCATTTAGCTTAGAACAGAGTAAGGGGAAGTTATTGTGGTTTGTGAGAGAGAGAATAGAGATAAAATGGAATCCAGATATTTTGTAATGGGAGGTTAACTGCATTGTAAGGTTCATAAAAGCTCAACAAACTATTCTTGATATTAAATCTGGAATTATTGGTGATATTCATTTAGAGATTTTTCCATTGCCACGAAGGTTGAAATATCTCTTAATACTTTATATGAGTTTAAAAGAAGGTTTGCATACTGTTTGCTATTCCTTTGGCCTGAGATTTCACTAGGCATTTTCTTAGCACAGAATTAATTGATCCTGGGAGGGGATGATACATCATTGGAGGTAGAGGGAAATTGATTTTTACATCACCTCTCACTTATTTCCATCTTAGTGGAATTAACTCTATTAGGTTCCGCGAGTGTTTATTGGTATAATAAAACATTTACATCTTGATGTATTAAGGTACTTGAGTGGTTTTTAGCCATTATTATTAAGATTAGTCTAGTTATCAATCTCTGTATCTGGCACCTAGCTAAGGAAATGGCTATTTTATCCTCATTAAAGTCATGAATAGAACTTCATTAACCAGCACGTACCAAGTGCCAAGAAGACCGTGTATTCCTGGGCATCAGAAATGAAATTAGTTAAGTTTTTGACAATTTTTGCAATTGTCTGTAGAAAAGTACCTTGCCACCTTGGAGTTTGAAAAATACTGCAGGTGATAAAAATCCCATGGAAACTTGAGACAAGTGATGCTGTTGGATTTAATCTGTTTGATGTACTTGTGTCTTACTAAATACAGATCTGACTTTCTGTTGGCCTTGGAGAGAAAACATTGTGAGTGGCCATATGGAAACTTCTTAGGGAGACAAGATAGATAAACAAAATATTCGCCACTAACCATGCTATATATTTGATCTTCGGGGAGGCTCGTGATGTCAGGGTTTGGTTTTATTTATCTGAATTTTCTTTTGCCATCAAGATTAGTTTTAATCGGCTTAGAAGAAACCTGGCTGAAAGATTATAAACAAAAGATAGTGATAAATGGTAATGTTCCCACGTGGCGGGGCCCTAGGGAGAGTGGAAGGGCTGTTCATAGTAGCTTGGTCTAGGTGAGCTTTTCTTTCTTTCTTTCTTTCTTTCTTTCTTTCTTTCTTTCTTTCTTTCTTTCTTTCTTTCTTTCTTTCTTTCTTTCTTTTCTTTTCTTTTCTTTTCTTTCTTATGATCTGGAAGATAAAGTAAATTGCATGCTCATGAAATTTGCAGACAATATTAAATTGGAAGGTGTTGCAAACAGGCTGTGGACAAAGGACATGACACAAATCTATTCTAAGCAGGTAAGAAATATGAGCAGAGAAGATTAAAATGCGATTAAACTTAGGAAAGACAAACTAATACATTTTCTGGGGAGGGGAATAGAAGAGGGAAATAAAATAAATTCTGAAATGGAGCTGATGGGACGCTTGGAAGGAAAAGCATGAACCAGAGGTAGAGGAAGCCACAGTAACATTCGGTATTGTCCAAAGCCTCTCCAGTTCTGTGGCCCTGATGGGAAGATCTGCATTCTCTCAGAACACACGGAGACAGCCGCCTCCCTCCGCCTCCCCTGTCCCACCTCCTCAGGCTGCCTTTCTGCGCTGTGTCTTCATTTTCTTTGCTTCCCTTTTTTGTTCTTTCGTATCTATCAGCTCACCCACCTCTAGTCTGTAGCATTTATTTCTGGTACCTTTAGTAGGAGAAAGATGGAGACAGATTGGAGCAAAGTTGGCAACGGTGAGTGAAAAGATGAAGGAAA
The DNA here is from genome assembly GCA_963574655.1 of Perodicticus potto. Lineage (NCBI taxonomy): Eukaryota > Metazoa > Chordata > Mammalia > Primates > Lorisidae > Perodicticus > Perodicticus potto. Next base: position 34,076 of record CAUYRH010151646.1, read on the forward strand.
CAGGAGGGGCGATGCACGAGGGATTAAAGGCATTGCATTTGCATCCTGGGCACACAGTCGCGCAGAGGAGGACTCAAGTGCACAGCCACTTAAGCAATGCAAACGGGAAGGTGGCCTTGATGTTGTGCAGCCCTGTGAGCAGGAATATAGCCAGAGGTAATTAAGGTGGGGAAGTTATGTAACCAAAATTCATTGCAGGAGAAAATTAAGGTTGAAAACATTGTGGTCTGCGTGTCAGTACCTAAACCTGAAAGAGCTCTGGCTTCACTGAACATGGACTCACTCCCAAGCAGGAAATCCCCAGGAAGGATCCACATGGGAAGTGCATGGCTTTTTCCTGTTCTGTTGATTTTTTCCCCCTAATATGTCTCAGGGAGTGCTCAGTCTAACATACAGATACCTGTGGGATAGCCATTGACATAGACAGACAGGAGGGCAGCGGTGGATTTGAACAGATGACAGGGATGTGAACAATGAGATATAGATTCTAGTAATACTGAACAGCTAACTTCCAGGGATGCTTCCTGTGTGCCTGGTGCCAGGACAAGCACGTTACAGATGATCGTATGGGAGGTTAATGGCAACGGAACTGCCACCGTAACCTTCAAAGATGAGCGCTGTCAATAACCCCATTTTACAGGTGAGGAAAGTGAATCTCAGATTATGTATATTGATCAATGTCACTTGGGCCACTCAGCATGCAAGTGGCCAAGATTTTGCAAGCCGACTCCAGATCCCACACCTCAAAATACTGATATGTCACTAAGGTGAATCGGTAGTTGAGGAAGTCATCATGAAGGTGGCAGGGGAGAGATGGCTGCACTGAGGGTGGGGAACCAGAAGTGCTTTATTGTAGGAGTTGTACCAGGGAAGAGTAGTCCTATTCAGAGGAAGGGAGATAGGCACTGGGTGGGGGCTTCACTGAGGGAGAGCGACAGCAGTGGAATGGGTGGTAACAACACTGTTGGTGTTAGTAGCAGCTGAATTCTCCGAGCTTCCATTCAATGAGCACCATTGGTAAGGTTGAAGCTTTCCGCACATTTCTCACTGACTCCCCAGAGAAAACCCCCAAGGGAAATGGAAATCAGAAGGAGGAAATGCCTTGCCCAAGATCTCACTGCTATTCCAGGAACTGGTCTGGATAGACCCCAGGCAGTTTGACCGGGCTACCCTGCCACCTGCCTGCCTTAAACCGAGAACGTGGAAAGTCACGGGCATGGGAGGCCCAGAGAAGCGTGTTTCTGTCATCAGGAGACACAGAGATGTAGACTTGAGGAAGCGGGGAGTTATTTACTGCTTCTGAGGAGAGAAAGAGCATTACCTCAGAACGCTGAGAGGTAAAAGCGCTACATTAAAGGTATCACCTCTGAAGTTTTAATTTCTGGAGGAGCTATCTTTTTCTCAATTCACAAGTATTGACTAGTTCTTGGGAAACATCCGAGATTGTGCATAGACCAGCATGCCTGATCTCAGAGACAGATGGACATGTTGTAATCTGAAATTGAAAAATCTAGAGAAAAATTTAACTAGGTAATTTTTGTCTTCTTTTCTGAGCAGTAAATTTGACATCCATCTGTGGTACCCGGGCCTTCCCCATCCCTTGCACTCTGCCTCTTCTCTTAGGAGATGTTTAAACAATCTGTCAGATTCCTATCCGGCTCGAAGTCTTCAGTACCAAAGAGAGCAAGCTTTGCATAATAACGACACTTAATAATTTATTGAGCATTTGTTATCTGCCAGTTACTTCACTGAACATGCTGCGTATATTGTCTCATTTCATTCATCCTCACAACCTGCCTGTTAGGTACGAGGGCAGCACCCCCAGTTCATAGTTAACAGAACCCACACTCCAAGCAGTGAAGAACACGCTTCCCATTGTAGGGGTTGACCCTACGTCTGCCTGACTCTAAAATCCTCAGACCTGACTCTTCTTTTAGACTGCAGAGAACAGGTTAACATTTCTATTTATTCCAGTTCTTCTCAAGCAGAGTCTCCCATTGAAGTGAAAATATCAATAAACAGAGGCCCATTTTCTTGGTTTGGTTGTATTGGCTGAACTTTAAATACTAATAGTATATATCAATATTAATAGCATATACAAAACATGGATATGGTAGTACATACATCAGTAGGATCACGTGGCACCAAAACATGAAAAGAAAATTCCCCCCAAAAGTTGGGAGGTTGATTTAAACCAGGACAGCTATCTAGTGCATGCTGTGTCTCCGTGTCCTTAGTATAGGAGTGACAGAGTTCCAAATGAGATCTTTCTGTGGTGAATATACATGCACTTGGACCTTCTCTTTCCTTCCTTACCATCCTCTAATTGGAAGTTGTATGTCTGGGTAAGTCCTTTCTGGTTTGACATTGAGTGGCAGAGATATAGCCAAATTACCTGCAATGGCATTTTTAATTTATTTTCTGCTCCTGGCTTGTCTAATGCTAAACCGACTTGGTTCCTGAAGCTGTTGTTATAAGGAGGGGACAAGAAAGGCGAGGTTTTCCAAGTACATGGCTGCAGCGCAGAAAGGTAGTTCATTGTGTTGGTCTCCAAGGGGTTGTGGAAGGTACCGGAACAGATGGAAGGAAAGAGCTTTTTCTGCGTTCCATGTTATTTTGAAAAGAGCGTTGACTATTAATTAAACTCACACCACATCCAGGTCATGAGTGACCAAATGGTGGATGGTAATCATTTTTCCCCATTGTTCATATTACCTCCTTAGCAACTAGAAGATATAATTCCTCTTGCAATTTTTATCCCCTTTCATGCATTTGCTTTGCTAATGGCACTAAAATTAACCAGTTGGCTTGGTCTCCTTGCCTGTGCCATCAAGGACAGTTCTGGGGTAGTTCAGAAATCAATTTTCTATCAGTTCACACGTGTACCCAAAGCAAATACCAATGGTGCTTGCTGGTAACCTGCCAATATTTGGAGGAGTCACTACGCTAATGAGGCCCTTGCCTGTACTATCTGCAAAGATGCAACAGAACCCATGTTGAGGATGCTGGCTTACAGAACTGCAGGTGGGTGTGCCCCAGATTTCAGAGGAATGTCTTATTCATTTAATGTCATTCTTTTCTTTTCTTTTTTTTTTTTTTAACCTGTGTGCCTCAGGAAGAAACCACCACAACAGTGTTTTATAGCTTTTAATACGGTGTTGGTGTTTCCTTGAGTCAGAAAAAGTTGGGCATGCTTCCAAAAGGTGGGGAGGTCTTTGGTTTCTTTCATGCCACTTTGTAAAGCTGAACAGCTATTCAATTACGGTGCAGAAGACCCCTGGCCTTGGAGGATCTGGTGGGAATGGAAATTATTTCCCTTTATCAGTTGTTGGTATTCAGTTAAGTAGCATTTATGCCGGGTTGTCTTGAGGTACAGGGACTCTGTTTACATTACATAAGGGTGCATGGAGAGCACGTTGTTCTTCTCATTAAAGCCTTATTAACTACAGTTAGTGAAATGGGGTGAAAGCAAATACACTTCCAAATGGCCAGCATGTTTATTATATCCTCTTGCCCGACACATAAAACCCCGGGGGATAGGGGAATGTATGGAAACAAGGGCTGAGAAGAAGCATTCAAAATTACGCAGTCTTAAACCGAGAAAGGCGAGCAAACCACAGAAATTTGGGGTTTCATCTTGTAGCTCCTTTTTAGTGCTTACCCTAAGGACTCAAGAAAAATGAAAAATTAAAAATGATAGCTGAAAATATTAAGGAATCTGTCGTAGTGGTCTTGGATCAGGGGAAGAGGATGGCCTGTTAATTTTCCAAATTTGAAATTCCAGATACTAAATATGTTAGACTTAGTAGGAAGTAAATTCTGCCTAAGTTATCACAACAAAGGCCTTTGGTTAAAAATATGAAAAGAACCACAGAATGGAAAGTTTAAAACTATTTCTGAATGAACTTGGAGGGCATGAGAACTGAATAAAAGGTACAAGGACCCACTGTGGTCCAGATAAGTGGTCTTTATACCAGTATATTGTCCAGTTCCCAGGAGCCAGGCATCTCTACATAGGAAACACCTCTCGGGCATTGCCAAGGGCAGATTTTGTGCACAGGGAGAGATGTGACTGTGTTTTTACAGATTACAGAAAGCATACTAGCTCTGCATTTCCTTCTGCTAAGAGCTTTCCTTTTTAGGATGTAAATGGCCATCGTCTTGGCTTGGATCTGTTTTCTGCGTTGCCCCAAATGCTAGACCATCAATCTTTATGTATTCCACTGTGTCCATGGCCAAGAAACGAATAGGGTCTGTCAGCAACCTCAGAGCAGACTCGATTCTGGGCAGGTTCCATTCCCACACTCTCCTCTTTGTGCCTGCTAGCTGGACTGGAGACATCGGATTCCACCAGGAAGCGTCTTATTTACATTGATAACCCGTTAACACAGCATGGAACCCAAGGAGGAACGTAACAATACATCATCAATCACATAATTAAATAAATCGAGGCTTCTTGTCTAAAAGTGGGATAACACAGAGTTGGCGGAACATTATTTAGTTCGAGCCAAGCTGATATTATTAGGTAAACATTAAAGCAGGTGAAAGTGCTTCATCAGAATATTAATTATATACCATCTTGGCACTGATAATAAATGTTCGTGTACGGCCTTCTTTTCAGGGGAAATGCTGAAATACGTATGTTACAAAACAAGTCCCTGAATAATTCAGGAGACTCGAATCTCAGTGGGAGGTCTCGACTGACATCTAAGTCGTGGCTTCCATTTCTACCCCCCACCACTGGTTTCTTCCCTTCTTTAAAGGGCTCAGAATACCAAGTCTCCTGTATATTTAAATGTGTTACTAAAGACACATTCCAAGACTGTGAGAAATGTAGTGCCACTAATTTGGGAAAAGTTCAGAAATCTTGACTCAGATGTGTGAGAACTTTTGAAATCACAGACCTTGGTATAAAACAAACTGGGTCCTCCCACCTGGTTATCCAGGATGAGTTATTCCGAGGCTCTGAGTCTCTCTTTCCTCCTTAATATGTTGAAAAAGCTAGTGCCTATCTTGAAAGATTGTTGTGAGAATTGGAAATGGTGTAACACTTGGAATACGGTAGTCTCATGGTTGACCTTATAATTATGATAATGAAACCATGGGTTTTAGGTTGTTAGTATTATAAACTTATGTTTTATGAGTTCTGGGAGATAATCAGGCTTTTTTTTTTTTTGCAGTTTTTGGTCGGGGCCAGGCTTGAACCTGCCATCCCCATTATGTGGGGCCAGTGCCCTACCTCTTGAGCCACAGGTACCACCCAATCAGGCATCTTCTTAATAGGTATTGTTGCCAATTTTTATTTCATATCTGACTTCTACATAGCCCTCCATGAGCTCCGAGTAGAAGGCAGGAGTCCTTTTATTTACCCACTGGACCGGAGGCTGTCTGATGCTATCTGAGAGGAGAAAAAGCACTGCCAGGCTCACCTGTGTTCTAGAGGCTTCCTCTGTGGTCATATGCCTTGAATGACTGTGCATTCTATCTAGTCATAGGCCATTACATAAGGAAGACTGAACTTTGTTACCCCAAATGATATTGTTTATTTCTGTTCCTTTTAAATCTCCCTGTCCTGAAAGTTCAGGGGTTTGTAAGAACAAGGATCATGTCTTTCCAAATTATGGTGATATTTGCTCACCAACCAAGGAGAGACAGTGCCTGCCACTGAGTTGACTTAAAGAATTCATTTAAGTGAATTAATCAAAGATGAACAAATTGGGAAACTAGATCAAATAGTTTAAACTGACATTCCTACCGAGATCAGAAAATTTGGGGTTGGGTTGTGTATAAAGTGACAAGGGAGCACCAAAGCTGTGGGCAAATCAAAGGATGCACACCTCACACCAGGGCATCCCCAGTCACTCGATCATTCCCAGTGAAAGGCACAACACACACGTTTACATGCAGGTTTAGCCTCCCAGAATGAACTCAGTGAATTTACTCTTCCCAAGTTGAGAGGGAGGGTTAGAGGCACAAAGTGACTAATCAGCATTTAAAATGGCCAGTGACTGCCACCAAAAATAGCCTCAGTGTTGCTTGCTCTCTCGTCCATCTGTTCTGACTTGAAATTATGCTGGTTGTATTTTCGGTAGAAAACAAACATGCTACCAGTCCTGTGTTATAATTGCTGTATGCCAATATGGCGTTCATTAAATTAGCCAGCAGATACTTTTCGAGAGCCTACTGTGTGTCAGAGATGCCGCTGGGTATTGAGGCTACCGTGCTGAGCATTGTAGCCTTCCCAGGCTCATGAGTTTCGCGTGGCATCATTCTTCCAAGTGCTAACCCGGTGCAGGGTAGGATACATAGTTGAACTTAAATAAATATTTGTTGAAAAATGAAATGCTTAATAGGAAAAAGGAAGTGAAGAGTTTGCAGATTGCTAGCTCAAAGTATATGTGAATATACACAGACATACAGACACATAAACACACATGTGTATAACTTATATCATAAAATGGCACATTAAAACCTTTCTCCATTTCCCATCATTTGTCTATAATTAAGAGCATACATTTAAATGTGGAGAAACTCCAGAATTATCCAGCTGTTGTTCCAAAGCTAGAAACAAATCTTCAGATGAGTTTTCCCACTCACTTACGCACGCTTGCCTTTTTGAAAACTTTCTAAGCTTTGATTGCTTGCTAAAGAAAAAATGAACAGTGTTAAATATTGGTGCATTTTGCATCCTCCAACTTCTTCTACCTACAAACAAGTATCTGCAAGGCGTTCAGGATAGCGCAAAAGCCCCTCATATTTTCCACTTTGTGACTTGATGTAACTTTTAGCTGTGTGTCGCACTGGATGGCATGCTTTAATTCAGTTTGCAAATAGTAAAATTATTTCCCCTTGATAATTTATCTCCACGTTGTCAAAAGTTATGGAGAAAATGATTGTGGTCAACAGTGCCTATCAGAATGGTATGAAAAGTCATTTATATCAATGTTTCTCAAGCTGGACTGTGCAGAGGAATCACCTAGGACTATAGTCCCCTGTCTGTGGTCTCTTAGGAACTGGGCTGCACAGCAGCAGGTGAGCAATTGAAGCTTCATCTGTTTTTACAGCCGCTCCCCTCACTCGAGTCACCGCCTGAGATCATTGGTGGCATTAGATTTTCATAGGAGTGCAAACCCTACTGTAAGCTGAGCAGATGAGGGATCTAGCTTGTATGTTCTAGTGCCTCTGGCCCCTGGTCTGTCCAAAAACTGTCTTCCACGAAACAAGTCCTTGGTGCCAAAAAGGCTGGGAGACTGCTGACCCAAGAGATCTTGTTAAACTGCAGCATCTGATTTGTTAGGCCTGGGTTAGGGCCTGAGATTCTGCATGTCTAATAAGTTCCCAGTGATGGGCTCCTGCCAAGCCAGGGCACAGCCTATGAGCAGCAAGGATTTTGCACATGTAAGCTCCATGTTGTCGTACATATTACTATAGATATAGTGTGTCACTGCAACTCACACAAATAGCCTATGGTGGGTGGGGACTATTGTTATTTTTAGTATTTCCATTTAATAGGTTGGGAAAAATGAAGCTCACTTAGGTAAGATACTGTGTGTGAGTTGCATTTCTAGGAAGGAGCAGAACTGGGATTTGAACCCAGGAACTCACACTGTGAAGCTGCCTGATGACACAGTGTCACCTGCTGAAGCAGGGTTTCTGTATTTGCCTTGTTAAGCTGTTATATTAAGTCTGGAAGTCAATAGTGGTTGAACACCTCTATATGCCTCTGTGCTGGGCTGTATATTAGCATGTGTTTTTGGTAGTATTTCTTGGAACAGTTAGCTTGGAGTCCCAGACCTTCAAGGTCTTCTAGAACCATTAGCAATTCCTGGTCATTAGTTTTCAAGGCGATACTTCTTGTTAAAGTTCTGTCACCTCCCCGAGGGCACAAACCAATCTCTTTAGCTCCTAGCAGGGTAGGAAAAGTAAGCAGCAATTGACCACGTCTCCAGACTGAACAGAATGAGCTTTTATCATTTTTACCAAATATGCCCTTAATTGGGGGGAAGTATTTTCAGAATAACAAAGACATGTACAGATTTGTTTAGTAATGAAGGTAATCTTTCCTCCAGATCACACCACTAGAATTTTTCTTTGGCGATGTCACAAAGGCATTGTTTCATTGATTTGTCCCAAAGGGCGGATATACATTGATGGAATAAGTTGGCCTTCTTCCTGTGATTGGTGATGCAAAGAATAAACCCCACCAGTGTGCCTTTTGCAGAATCAATAGGAACTGAGGAAATCATTCCTTTCAACTTGGATGATAAACTGGCACCATCCTGATCAGCCCCCATTTTAATCACAGAACTAAGAGGAAGAAAGAATGAGTCTGCCAATGCTTATGTTACAGAGTTATTGCTGTTTATTGGCCACAGCTAGAATGCCGTTCTCTGATGCCCTTTTAATAGGGTGTCTTTCTATCTTTTAGCTGTCTAGCATCTGTCTAATCCACAAATAGGACTAATTTTGACTCAAAACATAGCTGCCATTCAAGAAGATGCATTGAGTCATAAGAAATTATGAAATGGAAAGGTAGGGATAGATGCGTCCTGGGGGAAAATGCCTTCCCAGGCAATTTGAAGGAACAAAATAATGCAAATGTCTTCTGAATGTAGTAAGGATTTAAGGCCATCGGTAAAAGAGAGAGAAAATGGAATGAGTAATATGAAGAATCAGCCCACAATCAGAGAATAATGATTTCACAAAGCAACGTAGAAAGCAGAAGGAGAGCAGGGGAATCTGAATGCCTTTGATGATTGAGAATGAAATGGAAATATAACAGCTTAACAAGGCAAATACAGAGACGGGGCAGGAGAAGAGGCGACGAGATTTGGAGAGAGACCCATGCCTTTAAGCAAAATAAGAGGAAAGGGGTTAGAAATGTGGGCGATAGTGGCTGTAGCCTTTTTAGATGGGGTGGGATTGGGGAATGTATGTTGGATCGTTCTAATTAGAAACCAACTTTTCATGAATTCTGCTACGTTGCCTGAAAGCGATAATTAGTCTCATGGGTAGTAAGTTCCAACATGGATTGTCATGAAACAGCAGTGACGTCAGTATGAATAATAGGTGGAATGTGCAAGGAAAGGGATAACCCTCGTGGCAGTCTTCCAAGTGTGGCTAAAATGAATTGAACACACGTGCGCAAAAAATGAATTAGCACCTGAATCAGGTGCTCGGTTGATACATGCGTACGGGGGTGTTGGTGGTGGCGTGATAGTTTTATTATTCTGTAAAATGTATAATTACAAAAAAAGGGGGGATATCATTATTTTCCCATTAAAATATACAAGACACTAAATTCTTCTAGGTGAGGGTCAGGTTTTCTCTTGCTGGGTTAGACTGTGGAGGGTGGTGGAGGCTGCAGGGATTATTTCTTTTGTAGATCCCTTTCTCAATTTACTGTCTCTCTTCCTTATGACCTTTCAAGAATTACAGACATTGTGTTGGATTGTGTTGTGCGTGCACACACTTGTGTCTGTATTGTACAGGATAAAGAATGTCTTTTGGGGACAGGTGCCGTGGCTCAATTCCTGTTATCCTAGCACTCTGGGAGGCTGAGGCGGGTGGATTGCTTGAGCTGAGGAGTTTGAGACCAGCCTAGGCAAGAGTGAGACCCATCTCTACTACAAATAGAAAAACTAGCTGGGTGTTACAGCAGGTGCCTGTAATCCCACCTGCTCGAGAGGCTAAGGCAAAAGGATTGCTGGAGCCCAAGACTTTAAGGTTTCTGCGAGCTATGATGCCATGGTACCCTACCCAGGATGACAGAGTGAAATTCTGTCTCAAAGAAAAAACAAACAAAAAAAACGAAGAAGAAGAAGAATGTCTTTGTCCTTATAACCATTATGAAAGAATATTGGTTTGTGCACCTTTGAACTTTCACATTAAACTAAAGAAGTTGCAGTTGATAAAGAAACTGGATTTTTCCAATGAAGTCCCATAATTAGCCCGCAATAGAAACACTTCCAATGGCTTCTCAATGGTGAAAAGAGTCCCACAGTTTTTTTTGTTTGTTTTATTTTTTTTTTAAAAGGAAAATCTAATTACATGTGAATTTTTCTCTGGTAAGTGGTAGCTCTGAGAGCTTACTAAGAAATTAAAGTTCCTCGATAATCCAACGTCAAACAGAAATATTTGAACATTGAAACCAGGCTATTAATATCCTCGTTCTTCAGGGGGAGTAAGTCTTGCTTTGTCTTGTAGAGTTTTAGAAAATGTCTGAAGAAAATTACCTACGTGGTTAGGAAGGGGCCACAAGTGGTCAATTTGTTTTTCAGTCCAGAAAATTCCAATAGTCGGGCTGTTTTTTGCCCCTTCCAGATGAATTATCTTACTTGCACACATTGTCAGCAGTCACTGAACTGTCTGTTTCTGGTGACTTCACACATTCTTGTTACCAACTTTGTGGTTCTTTGGAGTTGAGTTGAGTATGAAAAGAGTTACCTGAAATAAATACTTCAGTGAAACTCAGCCTGGGAGCTACATTCCTGAACACTTTATTCCCCTACATCTTACAAAATACACTTCAAAAAATTCTAGGCCAACATTCAACGTCTTTTTTTCATCTGGCTTCGACCTGTTTCAGCCTTGTCTTCTACCTTACACAGTGACATCCTGCAATTTACAACATTGTCCCCTCTGAACACTTATAATTTCCTTTCTCTATTTATGCTGTTTCCCCCACCTGAAGGAATTCCTATCCCCTTCATCCCCAAATCATACCTACCCTTCATAGCCAAGATCAAATAATAATTGCTAATATTTATATACATTTTCAATGCGCTTTACCAATGACGTAATTTTTAAGTTTCATTATGCTCTATCTAATAAGTAATATAAATGGCATCATTTTGCAGATGGGGAAAGTGAGACCCAGAGAAGTTGAATAACTTGCCCCAGATCACAGCCTTGGAGGTAATGAATGCCTCTGGAAGTAAAACTAGACACTCTAGCTTTGAAGTCTGTCTTCTTAGCTACGATAGCAGACTGCCTCTGAAAACTTACGTATCCCATGCAAGTGATCTTCATAACCACCCCCAGCAATATTTTAGTTTTCCCTCTTTCCTGACATTCTTAGATCTCTGCCTTTGTGTATTGTTTTCTACTTGGGATATCTGTGGTAAATTTAGGCCAGGCACAGTGGCTCACACCTGTAATCCCAGGCAGGTGGATTGCTTGAGCTCAGGAGTTCGAGACCAGCCTGAGCCAGAGTGATTCCTCCATTTCTACTAAAACTAGAAAAACTAGCCAAGCACACTTGTAGTCCCAGCTACTCAATAATATAGGGCAAGAGCATCGTTTGAGCCCAGGAGTTTAAGGTTGATGAAACCACAGTACTCTACCCAGAGTGACAGAGTGAGACTGTCTCAAGAAAAAAAAATCATTTATTAAATATGCATTGCCTGCCTGTCACGTCCTTTCATAAGCTCTTGGTATGCGAAGCTGAGTTATTTCCTCCCTTCAAGAAGCTGCCAGTCAAGGTTTGGAGAGAGACAGTTTGTAAATATCTGTGAGAGGGATAACCAGGAGATACTTGAAATACACTAATTCTTAGTGTATCTTACTAGAGACATGTGACTACGTGATCATAGAGACACAGGGAAGAGAGGCCAGTTCAGCAAACATGGGCTGGGGAGGGCTCTAACTGGGAAATAGCACTTGAGTTGGCCCTTGAAGCGTGAGTATGATTTTCTTATACAGCAAGTCCAGAAATGGGATTCTAGCCAAAATAAATAGGACGGGTAAAACCTCATGAAGCAGACAAAGAGAGACGTGCCAGAAACATCGAGGTGATGTGACAGCTAGATTGCAGTGGGGAGCATGAGATGGTCAAAGGACAAAAAGTCCTGAAAGGTAGAGTGAGGTTGGCTTGTTAGTTCTACAGATACAGTTCTAAGGCATCTGCCCACCATCTTTAACCTTTATACCTCAGGGAGCCATTGACGGTGGTATATGCAGGCCGTGATCAGCACAGGTGCAATTTTCAAAGCCTAGTCTAATATATGAAATTTATTGTCCCCTTAAGAATATTTCTGAAATTATAATTTAAAAAAAGAAGAGAAAAGTCAATTTACTAGCCCAGAATTTCATAAAAGTCAACCCTTCATTTTCTTCTTGTGCTAATGTACCTGCATGGGTTTGTACCATTTTAGATCCAGGGAAGGGAAGGGAGGAATTGTATGGATTATTTTTCTCTAAGAAGAAAGGATCCTGGGTGAGGTGGCTCACACTCTGGGAGGCTACGGTTCAGGGATTGCCTGAGGTCAAGAGTTCAAGACCAACCTGAGCAAGAGTGAGATGTCGTCTCTACTCAAAATAAAAAAAAATAGCTGGGCATTGTGGTAGGCACCACAATGTAGTCCTAGCTACTCAGCTAATCACTTGAGCCCAAGAATTTGAGGTTGCTGTGAGCTATCATGATGCCACAGCACTCTACCCAGGGCCACAGAGTGACTCTATCTCATAAAAAGAAGAAATGAAAACCATTTGTTTGCCTTGCCCTCTTAATATTTAACCCACAGATCAAAAATCCAAATGCCCACATAGGGCTGAACGGTATGAATTGAAATGGGTAGAGGCAATAGGGACAAGTGAGGACTGGGGAAAACACAGAGTCTTTCTAAAAGGAAGCATCAGCTTCTCAGCACTTCAGATTTGGCCACACACAAATGCAGTCCCAGCATTACTGGATACAATGGTTTATTGAAAATAGTTGTAATTATAGATATTGTTTATTTTTACATGCCGGCAACCTTTTCATACATTGTTTTAAGTAGTGAGTGGTTCAGATATTTTATACATAAGATGCCTTCACTTCCGGCCTGTGGTTTCTGATGGAGGCCCAGCAGACTTGGCTCAGAATTTCTGTGAAATAGGCAACCAAAGTTTGCGTGTGCCTGCTTGTAGACAAAGTCTAACCCAACGGCAGTTCTCAAACCCATGCTTCAAGCTGCGTGTTTCACGAGATTCCACAGAGCCTGTAAAAATGAGCTGGCTGGTGTGGGAGCTCTTAGGGAAATGCACGTTTTGACAATTGGCACAAATGCTCGATTGTCCTTTTGCTGTCACTCTGTTAAGATGTGTAATTCCAGAAATGTCCCTCATATTTTGAGTCTCTGTTGGGGAAAATAATGAGTCCTAACACATGCAATGAATTTAAAGAGGGCAGTGCTGTTACGCTGTATTTTTACATTATTCTATACCAGGTAAGGATGCCAGCTGATCGGAAAGATACGTGTTTGTTAGCGAGGTTGTTCTTCTCCCAACCCTCACCACCATCACCACCACCTATTTGCAGGTGTATACTTGGGGGGGTTTCAGGCAGAATCAGAACGTCTTCATGGCTTTTCCCTGTATACCTCCATCTATTTCTCTTGTTCTCTCTGTCTCCTCCAGCTCCGTCTGTGCAGAGAGCCCGTAAGTGAGTCTTTCTACTGGAGGTTTGTATGCTCAGCCCATCAGCCTGGGGATCTGTGGCTATTACGGAGCTTTATCCTCTGAGTACTTAGCCTGCAGGTGGGTTTGAATATTAAGTGTCAAACTCCAATACCCTGCGGAGAGCTTTGCCGCACCCAGCGTGCGCCTTGCTCATCCCTGAAAGCAGCTGGCTGGCCCCTCTCTGGATAAATGGCCTCACTGCCCAAGTGTCCTATTGCCGGGGTGAAGCTGCCGATGAGGGTGGGACACTGAAGGTACCGTTACCAGCTGCTGGTCTCTTTCTAGACATGAGGAGGGGACAGGGGGCAGCAGCTCTGGAGGAAAACATGTGCAGCCGGCTGTTCACAAACGCGAAGGTTACTCCAGAGAGTGCTGGGGGCGTTTTGTCAGTTTGGTTTGCGAAGAGATAGGGAGGGAAGGATTATGATCCTTGGCGCCGATAATGTCCCCTGGGCCACCAGCTAATCCAGCGGTACACCTGATGTAACATAGTCATTTTATTCACACATTTCTCTATGGTTCTCATAGACGGCAGGGGTGGAATGAAAAGGCTTAGGAGATAATCATTACACAGCATCTCCCTTTTCTATACAGGAGTCTGAGCCCAGGGTCTCCATCCATTCAGCTGTAGACGCTCTTGTTCTTTCCAGAAATAGTTATTGAGCACCTCTCTGGATGCCAATGACGTGGTCGGGAAGGCCCCCAAGTTCACAGAGAGCCTGTCTATGAATCTAATCATTTGTCTGTTCACCAAAACCCTATATGGTCATTGCCATATATTCCAAGAAAGGGAGCAAATGTTTGACTCTGGAAGCAGAATCCTAGCGCTCTCCTAAAGGGCTGGGTGACCTTTTCCCTCAAAGCCTCACTGTACTTATGTGGAAAATGGATAGAAAAGCAGTTTCCACCTTATAGGTAGCTGTAGAGATTATGGGCAGGGTGGGTATTTTATTTTATTGTTTTGTTGTTGTTGTTGCCGTTTGGCCGGGACCGGGTTCGAACTCGCCACCCTCAGTATATGGGGCCGGCGCCCGACTCACTGAGCCACAGGCGCCGCCCCTGGGTGGGTATTTTAGAACTACTTAGCATCCTGCCCAGCCCTCAGTGTTAGTGACTAGACCTGCCCGAGCTTGCTGTCCAGGGGGAGGCCGTACGTGGATGACCGTGAAGCCGGCACGGGAGAAGCACCCATGGATCTGAGGTTACGTGGTGGCTGACAGTCCAGACTCACTACTTACTGTTGGCCTTAGTGGTACCGTGACCTTGGGCGTTTTATAAAATGTCTCCAAACCTGTGTCCTCCTCTGTCAAATGAGGATGGGGACAGAGGGTGCAGGTCTGTGACACGGAAAGCTGCTTATGCGCTGTTGTCTGTTTTCACCCAAGTGTTTGCCACTCAGGCCTCAAAGAAGTGCTCAGAGCTCCCCAGGTGCCTCCCATTATTATGCCCCACAGGTAAACAACGTGTCCCCACTGATGTGTAGAAAACAGCCCTCAATGTATTGGACAAATTCTTGTTTTGTTTTTACGTTTCCACTGTAATCGGAGTGTAACAGCTGGCGAGCCTTGATTTCTTTTCAAATCCAGTTGAGTACAGCTGTAAAGTGTCTGGACTTAGCCTTTAGCAAAGCAGAGCCTCGTGGGTTCGGTTAACGTGGGGCAAGCTTGTGAGGCACCGAGAGACCTTCCTTCCTTCCGGGTTGGCGACAGTGCTTAGGAGAAAGTAAAGACCCCGTTAATGTTAATTTACCAAGCCTCGTTCAGGAACGACAAGCCTTCTCAAGAGAGCATTTTCCAAAGGCTAGCTTTTGAAATTAAACAAATTATGGTGAGTTCACATATCTGTTGGAGGCAAACGCGTTCCAGTATTTAAACGAATCGTGTCACCCTTTGGGTGTCCATAGAAAATTTGGTATTATGATCTGTTTTGGCTTGCAGGTGACCTGCCATTCCCCACATAGTCATTTGGGGCTAAAGAGAGCCCTCGTAGGTAAACCAAGGCCCTGGTGGCAGCAGATGGAAAAGAATATGGGAATCGTGACCTGGTCCCTCATCCAAGCTCTGTCCTTGTCGCTATGACTGTGTCTTTGTGTCCAGGTAAATGACATCTTCTAGTTGCAACCCACAGTCTGCTTTGCAGGGGAAGTAACCCTGAGCACTGGGGCAGGTGGCAGTAGCTTTAAAATGAAGGGGGCAGGATAAACAGTTACAACAGGTTAATGCAAATGTCAGAGGCGTAAGCCTTTGCCCCGGACTCATCTGATTCTGCTGACTCATTTCCCGTATTTACTCTTCAGCTTTTCTTCCTCAGGAGATGATAAAATAACTTAACATCATTTTTTAAGTGGCTACACTTCCCCGGGCAGATCTAATTTCTTTGAAGACAGTCACTAAATGTAATCCACAAAATAACCCTCTGAGATGTGTGGTATTGTGATTCCCATACTACAGGTGTTAAAAAAAATCAAGGCTCAGAGAGGTTGAGTAACTTGCCCCAAGTGACAAAGCCAGACAGTGGCCAAGAACAAATAAGCAGGAAAGTGATTTCAGAGAGTGCATTTTACTATCACTTCCCAACCCTCCCCATCAGTCTCTCTCACTTCCAGTTCACTCTCTACACATTGGCCAGTTATTCTCTTAAAGCACAGGTCAGAACAAGTCCTCCTGTTCCCAGACTTGCTTAGTGATTGCTGGCCGTCTGCAGTGGCCGAGAGCATGGACTTAGGTGTTAAAGACATGGCTCCCTTTCTCAAAGCCTGGGGGTCTTCAGGCGACCAGTCTGTGTGGGCTCAGTCTCCTCAACTGTACAAATGGCATTAGAAACACCTGCCTCGTGTATAGTAATACATACACAACAGGCCCTCTGCAGTTTTCAAAGAGAAGGAAACCTTGTCACTTATGACCACACACATGAACGTGGAGGACATTGTGCTAAATGAATTAAACCAGACACAGAAAGATAAATACAGGTTGGTCTCACTTATGTGTGGGGTATAAAAAAGTCAAACCCATAGAAGCAGAGAGTCCAACGGCGTTTACCAGAGGATGGTGGCTGGGGGAGGCCGAAGGACCTGGGGAGACCTCGATGCAAAATTTCAGTTAGAAGAAATAAACTCAAGAGCTCTATTGTACAGGTTTGGTTAATAGCAACGTGTTGTACACGTATACTTGAAAGTTGCTGAGTGAATACATTTTGGGTGTTCTCACCAGAAAAAAATAAGTATATGAAGCCACCCCACAATGTATACATTTTTCAAAACATCACACTGTACCTATAAATACATGAAATTCTTATTTTCAAATGTCAAATGAAAAAAAAAATAAGAGGAGAAAGAACCAACCCCCAATACCTTACCCCATAAAGTTATTAGAGAGGTTCAAAGAGGTACTGCAGGTTCGTTACAGCGCCTGGGAATGCAATATAGTCCTTCACGGAGTCCTGTTAATAGGTTTGACCCGGGCAGCGTCTTTCACTCGGTCTCATCCTTACATGTTCCTTCTAAGTCCTTTCCACGTTCTGGCTCCAGAAGATTCCTCGTGGTTCCTTAATGTGCTGGGGAATGTTGTGCTTTTAGCTGTTTAGCCATACTCTTTCATTAGTGGCAATTTTTCCAACTCAAGAATCAACTCAGTTGCCATTTTGCCCCGTATGTTTTCCTCCACCACTGCCACCCACATCAAAATTCATCGTTCCTCAGTTTCTCTGCCAGGAACCTTGTTTTACTGTATTTTTTTTTTTTTTTTGAGACAGAGTCTCACTTTGTCATCCTCAGTAGAGTGCGTGGCATCACAGCTCACAGCAACCTCAAACTCTTGGGCTTAAGCGATTGTCTTGCCTCAGACTCCCAAGTAGCTGGGACTACACCATAATGCCTGGCTATTTTTTTGTTGCAGTTGTCATTGTTGTCTAGCTGGCCCGGGCTGGGTTTGAACTCGCCAGCCCCATCCCCATAACCACTGTGCTACGGGCGCCAAGCTTTTCCTGTGTCTTCTATTTGCTATTATTAATGTGAGCTTGTTGAGAAAATGGAGTGCCCCACTCATCTCTGAATCCCTGCTTGTACACGGTACCATGTTTCGATAGTTTGCACAAAGCGGGAGCTCAAAAAATGCCAATGAATTAATGACTGGATACATACATTAAAATGAACAAAGATAACTTATATCATGTTCCTTTTAAAAACATTTCCTTCTTTTGATGTGTCATTGAAAAAGAAAAAAAACAAAAAAACAACCCCTTGAAGGTTCAAAACAGAACCTGGAAACTTTAGAATGTAGATTTTAGTTTATTTTATTCTCACTTCTTTAAGTTGTAGATCTCAACATCTTTCAAATCTGAAAGAAATTATGCACACCCAGACTCTAAATCCATGTGGAATAATTCAGTGCCTCATGTGCATGAATTCTGTATTTTTAATGGATGTCCCATGACCTTGAAGGATGTGGACTATGAGTAGAAGTTAAGCGAGAATTTTCTCTCTTATAATTGCCTAGCTAGGAGTTTTTGCATTATTAGGATTAAGAAAATTGTTTTTATTCAGTGATGCAGATCTTATTATTATTAATAGAAATACCTTTATGAACATGATGCTTTTTTTGATTTTTGTGAAAGGCTGAGGCATTTGGGGGTAACTCGCAACATTATGAGACCGAGTTTACTGAGATGTGAATGAAATTAACTCAGAGTTCTTGTGTCAAGATTTTTGTTTTTTTTGTTTTTTTGGAAGGGGGTGAGCACATCATTTTATTTATTTATTTTTCTAATTTTTTTTTATTAAGTCATTTGTACATAGATCATGAATACATGTATGCCATTATGGGGTTCAATGTGTTGATTATTTATACAAATTGGAGTGCTTACATCCTACTGATCAACATAGCCTTCACCTCATTCACCCAATTACAGCATAAAGACATTTGTGTTCTCCACCTGATAGATCCAACTTGTACTTGCAATATGCTCCGTAGGTGTGGTCCCCCTACTAACCCTCCCTTTATCGACCCAATCCCCTCCTTTTTTCTCTCCCTCCCCTTCCCTCCTTCATCCTAGGCTATAGTTGTGTTTCATTTTTCATATGCAAGTGTGAGTGATTATAAATTGGTTTCACAGTATGTGTCAAGATTTTCAAATGAAAAAAATACCATAGAAAAAGTTTAGGGGAGGCTGTGCCTATGGGGCGGGCATATGGGGAATCTCTGCACCTTCCTCTTCATCTTGCTGTCAACCTCTTTTTTTCCTCCTTAATATGTTACAAATCGCAATATACACCCTGCAAAAGGAGTTTTAAATTATAAGCAGAGGAAAAACTGGAAACTTACTAATCAACATCTCTGCTGTAGAATGCCATAATTATGATAGGGGAAGATGTCCTCGATATTAAAATACATATTTATGCATCTGTACGTGTACACGTAGAGGAGAACCTCCATAGCTGACCAGCTCCCTACACTGACCACCTCCTTAATTTGACCCGATTTTCATGGACTGGGCGTGCACCACGTGTTGGTATCAGCACAGTAGGCCTAGTTCCTTATGTTAACCACTTCCATATGTTGACCAGATTGTTGCAGTCCCTTGGGTGGTCAGTGTACAGATGTTCTACTATGTATTAAATGAACCATTATGTTCTAAAAAAGCCTCTTACCAAAGCAGATTAGAAGAGTGCTTGAAACTTAGGGAAAGCTCTGTAACTTAGCAAATGCCCTGTGAATGCTGGTGTCTGCACCCATTCCATCTGAGCCCAAATCATGAAGCCCCACCAAACAGAAGTCGCTCAGGTGTCGGAATCCTCTGGCAGCATTTGTGAAGCATTGCACACGGACTATTTCACTCCGTCCTGGAGTAATCCAGTTCCCTAGGTACTACCAGGCACTTACTAGGAGAAGAGGCTGAGGTTCCGAGGGCTCCATAAATGCTCAAGGTCAAATGCTGAGAAGACAGAACCCGAGTTTGCCTTTCTGTTGATTTGGAGTTCCTTACTGTTTGATACATTACAGTCTCTCGTGACAAGACTGGAGATGCAAATATGTTCATCTTGAAACTTGCTACATTTCCTGTGGCTTCAGCCACAATGTATTTTTTTACCTGAGCCAATGCTATTAATACAAAGAAAATATCACCCCAAGCAAATTTGAACGAAGTCCCAACTTTTAACACATAACTCTTTTTCTCTTTTTGTTTGTTATTTCAGATTAATATGAGGGCACAAATGATTAGGTTGCAACGTTTGTGTTTGAGGTAAGGTCCCCGTTGTAGTTCTTTCCCACACTCAGGAGGTGTGCCGTGTACCCTTACACTGTGCCATTAGGTGACAGCACACCTGTCCCCGTCCTTCTTCCTCTTTTCTCCCTCTCCTCCCCCATCTCTCCTACTTGAATTAAATTGAGTTTTTCTCTTACGGGGGCATGTATTACTGGCTTCATATTAGTATTGAGTACATTGGATTCTTGCTTTTTTATTCTCGTGATACTTCCCTACAGAGAATGTTCTACAAATCTATCCAGGCTAATACGAAAGATGTAAATTCTCCATTTTTATGGCTGACTAGTATTCCATGGCATACATATACCACAGTTTATTAATCCATTCAAGGGTTGATGGGCACTTGGGTTCTTTCCGCATCTTAGTGATTATGAATTGAGCTGCAATAAACAATCTAGTGCAAATGTCCTTATGATAGCGTGATTTCTTTTTTCTTCTGGGTAAATAGATGCCTAGTAATGGGATTGTGGGATCAATTGGAAGGTCTAACTTGAGTTCTTTGGGGATTCTCCATACTTCTTTTCAAAGAGGCTATATTGGTTTTCAGTCCCACCAACAGGATAAAAGTGTTCCCTTCTCTCCACGTCCACACCAGCACCTGCAGCTTTGGGACTTTGTGATGTGGGATAATCTTACTGGGGTGAGGAGATATCTCAGGGCGGTTATGTTTGCCTTTATCTGGTGATTAGGGATGATGAGCATTTTTTCATGTGTTTTTTGGCTATTTGTCAGTAACGAATAACTTTTGATGGTGACCTGAGGTGGCCCCCCCAAACATCCAGCAAACGTTCCATGACCTCACTGTAGTTTTATGACTTTCTTTTGTCCCACACAGAGATGTTGAGTGCCGTGCCGATCCTCCTTTCTCCGTCACTATTGTCCCCTCCTTTCATTGTCTGTTTTTCTGGAACATCATACCAAATGGCTTTGTTGTTCTTTGCTGGACATGAAGGATTGGCTATCCAGAATTTTCTTTTATCTTCTGAAATACACTGCAATTTAAAAAAAAAAAATAGATATCTCCTTCTGGCTAGATGAATTTTCTGTTCTGTTTGTTTGTTTGTTTGTTTATTTATTTATTTATTTATTTTTCCTGTTTTGGGAACGGGAATGTTTCATCCTGAGAGGTGACAGTATATTCTGTCTGGGTATTCATGCTCACATGTACTTTCAAGGTATAATTGTTCTTGTTTTGTTGATTTTCCCACTTATAAGGCTGCTTATCTGTAGCAATTAAAAGAAGAGAGCCTTTTAAAAACAAGAGGATCCAACCTCTTTCCTGCACAAATGGGAGTCCCAGAGGCCCAGGGAAAGTTAAATAACGTAATCAAGGCCAAACATCTAGTTATTGGCAGAAATGGGACTAAAACCCATGCCTTTTCTAGTGATTAATTTAGGAACCTTTTTTTTTGTAGGCCTTATATTTTTCAGAACATCAAACTGAGGGAGAATTTTTATATGTGAAGACTGTCACAGTGCATGTTTGCAAAGTATCCTTAGTTACTTGGGAAAAAAGAAAAAAACATACGGCGTTATCCGTGAAGGGACTTCACATATTTTATGTAGGGGTGTCATCCATACTTGGGTTTTGTGGTGATCTGATGCTGATGGTTCTTATACATAAAGATAACTGCACCAGGCTTGCCTTGATAGTTTTCCTATTTCCTTGAGATTATATTCTTGAGATAATGCAACCAGCCTGAATTTTCAGTGTAGTTGTGAGACCTTTCTTAGGTGGAAATGAATTCTGATAAGCTGATTATCTCTGAAGAGAATATGGTACCCACGTTTCATAGCTTAGTTCCTGTCCCTTCACTGTCATTTTTATTCTAAGACATCTTTCCAGGTCTGAATTAAATAAGGTAATACGGTAGTCTGGAGTCCAATACATATTAAATAGAATTTTTTTTTAAAAAATAAAAACCTACAGGGAAGAGGATGGGTTTTCTTTATAGCACGTTTTCTTTCTCCATGTTGAAGTAAGTGGCTGCCAGCTACTTTCTTTTTCTTTATAGAGCAATGAGTTATGAGGCTCAAAAATAAAGTGTTCTCAGTGGTGTAAATAAAGCAGTAATCTGAGCAAATATATCACAATATGTACTGAGGGTTTTCTTTCTGCCTTTTTTTTTTTTTTTTGTCTCTTTCTTTCCCTTTTCCACTTTGGTCCAGTTTATGCCACTGTGTATTGTTGACACATTAATCTTCGTAATAGAATCGGAGAGCTACTTTTCATTGAGGAATAGATTCAAAGTAAAAGATGATTAATGAACAAAAGTGCCATGCATTCTCAATGATGGGCTTTGCATTCCAGCTCTGTAAATCTGTCAGCAGCTCAACCTCCTGAGAGCTTACTGACTCCTATATCCATTCTCCATCTCACGTCGACGGAGCTGGTGGGTGGTGTAGCCCCCAACCCATCTGGTGTCGTAAGGGAGGACGAGGGCCATTAGAACCTCTGGGAGACTCCACCCCATGGAGTCATACACCTGCCAAGGGGAGTCCAAAGCCTGGGAATGATGCTGGCTGTTCAAAGAGGGGATTGTTTTTCAGATACACTGTGTCTTACAGGCCTCCTTTATCCCTGCACCATTTCCCTCTCCAGTGACAACGCAGTGGGTTGATGGGTAATAAAAAGCAAACCACAGTGACGGAGCTTCCTGTGTCTGGGAGAGCCGACCGTGGCCTCGTGGTACGTTGGTGCCTCTTTTGTAGAAGCACATCACTGTCTCTCTTAGATTATCCCAGCTCCTTCTTTGGGCAGTCACAAGCATGTGTTGTCTGTTTGGAATGGGGACATTCTCTTTGAGAATGAACATAACATGATTGCCATTCAGATCGGGGTTCAAGTTCTATCTTCTCAGTGGGAACCTACACCCATCCTTCATCTCTCTGAGTATCATGCTTCTTCTGAAGATTGGGGATAATGATGCCCACAGTATGGGGTTGTATGAACGTTAAGTGCAAGGCTGCTTGTACTTGACCCAGAGCAAACATTGCATATGCTTCCTCCTCCTCCTCCTCTTTTTCTTCTTCCTGTTAATTATTATCATTCTCTTGTTATTGGCCTTGTTGCTTTATATATTCTTACATGCCTATGTCCCCATTGGTCCCGAGTTCCTTTAACTTTTAATTCTTTCTTAAAGCCCTGTCCATCTTGGACATACTTAAATATGTACGTACTTGAAGTAGTTATCTTTTCAAACACCCACTGTAGCCAGACTCTAAGACTTTCTCCTGTATTATGTCATTTAATCATTGTAAGAATAATGCAAATACTATTTTTTTATTTCTACCTTACGAATGAGGTAGGTGAAGCCAGAGATGGAAAGGAACTTATGCAAGGTCACACAGCTAGCAGGTGCTGGAGCAGGATTTCACCCGAGTGGGTATGACTGCAAGGGTCAAAGGTTTCCCTGCTTGCATACCCTGGACTCTTTGAATGTCATGGTCTATCCCTAAGAAGCTGGACATGAGGTCAGTAGAGATGTTGGTCTTATAGAGCTGTTGGTTGGGAGTGGTCAGTGAGGAGTCACTAGGTCTCTGATCGAGACCGTTTTTCCTAGAATTATTCATTCATTCACTGAGCCAGTCTTTAATGAGCATCAGCTTTGCTCCAGGTACTGTGCGGTATGCAGAGAACTCGGTGAGGAGCCAAACCCTCCACATCTGGATCCTTAGGGAACGTTCTGTCTAGTGGGAGAGACAGATACCAATCAAACGCTGGTGTTTCGCTGTGTAGTCATAACTGAGATAAATGCAACCGGGGAGCCCGTCCTAGATTTGCCGCAGAAACAGGTCAGGTAAGGCTTTGCTAAGGAACAATACTTCGGTGGAAAGTGGAATAATGGGTAGACACCACACAGGGTGTCTTCTTTCTCTTCAAACGCTGGTCCCAGAGCCCGGGGAGTACAGGTGACACTGAGCCCTCTCCCGTGTCACTTGCACGCAGGTTCTTTCTGCATCTTGTTTCTGCAGAAGTCGGCCCTCCTTTTACATCCAAGTTTTGCATGTGAGGAGCTTGGTGGCTTCTGCCTGGATGAGATCCTTTGGTCGTCTTAACAGCAAGTGAATGCCAGGCCAGCTCCAGACACTGACGGATTTGGGTAGACGCAGATCCTGTGAACTCAGGAGCATTTGCTGAGAAGCCTCATTCCTCTTGGTTGAAAGAACTCACTGGCCATTTCTGCCGTGATGGGAAGGAGCATTTTCATCTCCCACACAATTTTGTGCAGTGCCCATAATCACCCAGCAGTCGCCATTCATTTCTGCCAGTCTTTTATCACTCAACCTGACAGAATCTGTCCACAGGAATGAAAAACCCTTCTTTTCTCTGGTTTCCTTTGCCCTGTGCGGTGCCTCTGAGGAAATGTCACAGACCATTAGAAACCCTGCTCCCCTCCTCTGGCTCTTTAAATGTTGGAAATACAGCGTTCTCTAGGCTTGTGGTGGGATGGGTAAATGAAACTATTTCAGAGAAGCTGCTTTGGGGTTTGAAATGAGCTCCAGAGCCCCACCCCCAAAGCCAAACTAGACAAGCATCTCTATTTTTTAAAAATAAGAGGCAGACCAAAAATGAACTTGAGAGTCACACTGAGCTGGGTTCAGACCTTGGCTTTGCTAATGACTAGTGGTGAGATCGGGGGTCCTGGCAGGTTCTCAGATGCATCCCTAGCTTAGCATCTTCTAAAGGAAATAACAGCTGTTGTGCCTAGAGGGACTTTTGCAAGTAAAGTGCCTGGTACATGACAACTGCTTTTTATTGTGTAATGATAATAATAGTTATAATAATATATGTAACTATTAACATCATATAATAGTTAAAATATGTATAATTATTATTATGCAATAATAATAGTTATTAATACTACCCAATACTAATTAACTAAGAAATAAATTATTTACTTATCATTCTAATTGGCCTAAATAAATAAATAGATAAATACAGGTAATCATCATATAATATCATGATGTTAAAATGTTAACGAGTTCTTTGTGGCTTTGTCTTGAATGGTAGCCGGCAAATATTTTCTCCCATTCTGTAGGTTGTCTGTTTTCTCTGTTGATTACTTTCCTGTCTGTACAGCAGCTTTTTTTTTTATTGTCTTTATTATTAAATCATAGTTGTGTACAATAGTGCAATCAAGGGGTACAATGTGCTGGTTTCATATACATTCTGAACTATTTTCATCAAACTGATTAACATAGCCTTTCTGGCATTTTCTCAGTTATTATATGAAGACATTTGTATCCTGCATTTAGTAAGTTTTGCCTGTACCCTTCTAAGATGCACCGTAGGTGTGGCACCACCAATTACCCTCCCTCCACCCCAAATGTACAGCAGCTTTTTAATTTAGCCAAGTTCAAAATCCCTATGCGTTCCTGAGTGGACTAACAAAATGTGGTGTATGTATACCATGGAGTACTATGCAGCTGTGAAGAAGGATGAATTCACGCCTTTTGCAACCATATGAATGGTGCTGGGGACCATTATCCTAAGAAGTATCCAAGGTCTGGAAAAGCAAACACCACATATACTCATGGTTAAATTGGAACTAACCGATGAACAGATGTGTGCATTGAGGGCGGCATAACTCAATGGAAATCAGACAGGGAGGAAGAGATGGGCAGGATGAGTGAAAAACCTCCTAATGGGTAGAATGAACACTATCTGGGTGACGGGCACGCTTACCAACCGGACTCAAACATGACAAAAGCAATCTGTATAGCCAAAATCAGCTGCACCCCCTGTAAGAGGTTTCAATAAGTTAAAAAAAAAAGGGAGAAAATGTTACTAAGATGATTTTATCGTTATATAATTATAAAAATAGTATAAAAACAATCCAAATAAATAGGTAAACAACAGGCGTTACTAGTACTTACACACTTATTGAGGTTGTTGCTATTACTGTTTGCACGTTTATCTGTGCACATCCTTGTGACACTGTGTGTGGACTTCCGTGGCTGTGTTTGTGGGCTACACGTGGAAGCAGTGACAGGCAGGACATATGTGAACGAACGAGTGAGGCTGCGTCCAGTGCAGGCCGTGTGCCGGACCTCACCAGTGGGCCCAGGTTTGCTGACTGTTGATGTAAGTCCCAGCCCTGGAAGGGTCTTACCTGGGTGACTCAGTTGCCAAAGCACACATTGTAAATAACAGAACCCCCCTGGATCTGGGCTGAGCTGGACTGGCAGGTTCTTGTAGAGGCATGCTGGTATCTCCAGCTTATCCTGAGAGCAGGATGCTCGCCCAGATGTCAGGAATGGTGGAAAGGAGGTACAAAGGCTGTCTGCAACAGCAGGGGTTGTTCTCAGAAAAGGGTGTAGCGCCCCCCCCCATTACTCCTGAGACAGGACTCCGCTCAGTACCTATCTCCAAGCCACACTCTTTTTCACTCAGCACCACGTTTCAAGTGCCTCATCTGAGCCCAGCTGCAGGGACCTCCCCTCTCGGGTTATACGAGCACCCCTTGATGCTGTTTCCCAGCGGAAAACACACAGCTCTCTCATCTCACCCCATCCCCAGAACGTTCTAATTTGATAGTGATTGAAATAATCAGGTCTCACGTGTGTAGTTCCTTTCAAAGTATTACAATCACGTGCTTTGAATTCAACGTCCTGTCTTATGTACTTGGTAAAAAAAAAAAAAAGAAAAAGAAAATAATAATAATATACACCTTGCAATTTCCCTGGAGTTCAGCTTCCCTTTTCATATCGAGTCTCACTAAAGTTTGGAGCAAAGAAGAAAGAACCTCGCAGCTCTGCACACCCCCTGCTATCTCTGGCGGGTTCAAATACAGTTTCTCTGAGAAGGCTCTGGTACCTCCACTCTCCCTGGCCTTGCATCTGAGAATCTGAGGATTTCTTTGGAGCACACGCAGTCACATCCTTTTGACAGACAGTGCAAATTAAAAGATCCGGCGCAGCCCAGGAACCGGGGACCCAAACTTGCCCCCCGGGTTTTCATTTACAGTTAGGCGCTGCAGACACAATTACTGCTGACAGAGAAGCGAGCTGGTGGCAGAGTGCGCGTGACATGAGGCTCATGCCAACCCGTAATTGGGAGGATTATTTTTAATCAGAACATACCCTACAGCCCAAACATTAGAAATCTCCTATAAGGCCAAGACAGGAAATTAAACACACCAACAGTAACGCTCAAAGGGGTGTATGTGTGAGAGACGCATAGGGCATAATATTGTTAGTCTCCTGGAGGTCCCCGGAGTTTCGAGTAGAAGTTTGCTTCCCTCAAGAAGGAGGATGGGGAGGACCCATTTCCATGGAGTGACTACAGATATTGTCCCTGGGCCTCTGTTTAATGGGTGAGCACAGCCAGATTAAAAGCAGCAGAGTCATTGATGTCTTTGCATTGGAACACTATGACAGGTCATGTAGAAGCCTTCGAGGAGCAGCTACGGTTGTATTTCATCAGTAAGAGAACCCTGCTGGGTCCTGATTTTCAGCATTTTAATGAGCACTTACTACATGCCAGGGACTGTGATGGCCCCTGACACAGGGCTTTGCAGACAGTTTTCTGGATGATCTTAATATTTTGGCAAAATTTTGCAGAGCATGTTAAGACTTAATGTATTGGAGGGACCACTGTTGGAAGACTGTTTACTGGAAGGACGGTGGCTGATCAGACAGATGTAGTCCTGGGCCCTAGGCCGTTTGGCTTGCTAAACATTAATTTGGTAGCAGTGGTAGGGAGTGACGTTGCATAGTCTTCACACCAACTCTCTGGGGAGGGCGTTATCATCCCCGTACTACAGGTTGAGAAAACGGCGGCTCAGCGAGGTCCAGCGGGTTGCTCAAAGCTAAGTGAGTAAGAGGACCGATCTTGAACCCAAGTCTGTGTCCAAATCCTATAGGAGGTCAAACTACGTGTCAGACTGCACTGTTACTCCTGAGTATGGCAGGCACGGCCTGGGGCATTGAGGTGCTGACATTCTGTGGGGACGGTAGGGACCGATGTCCATGAATGCTGAGTCTTCAGAGGCCCTAACTGGATTCCGAGAGGGGGAGGTGGGAGCTCAGCTCTGCATTTGGAGAGATAGTGAGGTCTTCCTGAGGACATGAAGAATAGACACACGTGGCCCAGCAGGAAAGGAACAGATCCCAGGCAGAGGATGCCACCCATGTAAAGGCACAGTGACATCCATTTCATTCCATTTCCATCTGGAATAATTGGCTTTTGGGTTTTGTTCTTGTTCAGCTCAGCCAATTATATTCAACACCTGTGAGGGGAGAAAAAAGAATATTTCTGTGGGGAACACTCTATGCAGGGACCAGGCAGCTGACACGGGGGTGGGCTAGGGGAGCAGAAACAGATGACACGGGGACTTGCTCCTGGAGCCATGGACGGCCCGGTGCTGTCCTCACTGCGTGGATGGCTGACACAGGATTGCAGGGGAAGCTGGGGCTCTCATCCTGCATGCTTTTTAGAATATAACCCCCAGATTTACAGTAAAATTACGTGTTGGTTCTGAGTTGAGAGCTCAGAGTGCAGTGGTCCTGTAGGAGACCCAGGGACACACTGAACCTTCTGCATGGCTGCCTCTGCCCATGGTCCTGGTCACTGGTCAGAGGTCACCGCTCCTGTGGAGAGGGTCTCTGTCTCCAAGCTAAGAAGGCATCTGTGCACCCTCATTCTTCTCCTTTCATCCCAGGCACGTAAGCTCTCCACCTCCGTCATCACACATTTTATTCCCCGCATGGCCCTGTGCACTCTGCGGATGTGGATTCAGTGTCCTTTCAAGGACAGTTAAACTCCAGATGCCCGGTGAGGTCAGGGGTGCTGAGAAGCCTGGAGAGAGGCACCCAGTCGCAATCCCGGGCGCGGGGGTGATGGAGGCGGTCCACCTGGCTGCAGCGTGGGTGGACAGTTCCCCAGCTAGGTGAGGCACCACCCTGTGGGGTCACGTTTAACGTATGATTCCTTTGCTCATGGGCAACAGAAACCCACTCAAACAAGCTGAAGATGCAGCCCAGGAGCCCAGGAGTGAGTTTCAGTGCTAAACGTCCCCTGAGCAATCTGTGTCTTGAACCCCTGCTGCAAGGCAGCCCCTTCCCCCGCCGACCCTCTCCCACAGCCCCTCCACTGTTCTATTCTTCCCTCCGCTCATGGCTTCTTCTGCTGTTTTCTGCACACCTGCAATTACTGAGTTCTTAGTTCTAGAAACTAAAGTCACTTGAGTACCTTCTAAATTTCTAGGAGAAAATTGAACCATGATAGGGTAAGATTTCGCCCCTTCTCAACACAGCCTTTACTAATGGAGCCAGGATCGTGTACTTTGGACCTAATTTCTAGGACTCTGCTAGACAGAGATGGGTTTGCGGGGAGGGAAATGACTCTTGGAGATGCTGAGTAGTCACCTGGAATGTGTCTGAAATTAGAAACAGAGTGACCAAGCCTGTCTATCATTCCTTCCTTCCTCCTTCCCTTTCTTCCCACCTTCCATCTTCCCTTCGTCGAGTAAACATTGATTGAATTCCCTCCATGTGTATGGCACTGTGATCAGAGCAAGAGTTAAATGAGGAGCAAAACCCACACAGCCCCTGCCCTCATGGAGCAAGCATGCTGGTGAAATGGGCAAACTGGAATTGAATAATTTTTAATTGAATGCAAAATGACGGCTGGGACGTGGGCTGTGAAGGAAAGACAGTGGGTTCTCGAGACCAGGTGGTAGGGGGCTTCCTAGAGGGAGTAACAATGCTTAGGAATTAATTAGTGCTAAGAGCATCTAAGTTAAAGGTATGACAGGTGCAGCATCTTGGCGGCAGGTGGAGGGTAAAGTGTAGTCCAGAACCACAAGGTCCATGCGGCAGGTACATGGAAGTGGGTGAAGTGTGACCACCTTGTTTATAAACAAGGCAGAGATGATGCTGCTGTCACTGGGCGTGTGAGCAGGACCTCACACTGTGTCCCAGGGCAGGGCCTGAGTGAAATGGAAGCCAGTAATGGAGGGTTCAAACAATCAAGTAACATGGTCGCATTTGCATTTTGTATAGATTGCTCTGCCTGCCCCATAGGGAGCTCAGGGTTGTGAACCTGGAGACAGGAAGAGCTCCTATCACAGTCGGCCCCCTGGGAAAATCCATGAAGCAGTGGACAGCAGAGTCCACGGAAGCAGGAACATTGCAGCAGCCCTGTTTAGAGAGTCAGAGTTAGAACGTTAAGCCCCATACTGGATGTCCAGGGGTCTTCAACATCAGTGTGTAGGAAGTAAATCGGTTTGCTACTTTACGCATCTGGTTGAACTGAGCAGAAGGGTGAAGGGAATGAAGGCTTGAAGTCAGCATTCACCTGCTCTGCCCAACTTCATCCATGTCCTTTATTCTCTAGCTCCTGTGTAATCTCAGTACACTGACAATTCCACCCAGTTCCACTGGGGCCCAAGATCCTCTCTGATCAAAAATTGCTCTTTAGGTACTTTGCAAGAATAATTGTAAACTTAAGACAATAGTACCTAAACAAACAAACAAACACTACATAACTCTTCCAGAAGTCTAGAGAGCATCTTAGGGTCTTTTTGCTAATTAATGACCATTTCCATCCACACTGGATAACAATGATTGCCTTAACTTGCTTCTTTATAAAATAATCCACCTATAGGATTTGATAGATTCTTGTTAATAGAAAGGAAGGGGCTATAAAACATATTTCCTCTGCAGGTTGAATAAAAACATGTAAAAGTGCAAACACAGGGCTGACATGGATGTGAAATTAAGTGTTATTACGTGGGTACCAAGTATAGGAACACCAGGGAAGTCCCTACTGGAGACTTGGAGAAAACCTTTTTCTGGAATATAGGTCAAAGGTCAAGTCCTTCCTTGGTGCTATAAGAGTTTGGATCAAGGAAGATTCACTTCTTAGGCTACCTAATATAGTAAGCACATAAGTGGTCCTGAATCAGATACTAAGGCTACAGAGTTGAATTAAACATCCTTTTGCCTTCTGGGAGTGCCCAGCTTGGGCAGGCCAACTCCAGAAAGGTCAGAAAGGATGCATGATTCTGCTTATAATAGAAGAATTTGTGAAGGGCCACAGGGACTTCCTTCAAAATTCAGTCCAGCTGGAAGGATCAATGATAGCTCCAGAGAGGAAGCTTGGGTGGACCTGCAAAAATGAGTTTAGATTGGGCTGGGTGATGGGCAGTTGAGGAAGAGAGAAGGATTTCCTCGGAGAACTAGGGGAGTACCAGCACCTTGAGTCTTTTAAATGGTTTAGTTTGCTAGATCTTAGAGTGGAAGAGAGTGTTCGGGGTCAGAGGAAGTGACAGGAGTGGAGGGGCAGGGCTTGAGAAGGTTGAATTTGCCATAGTAGCTATCATTTTAAATAAGTAGGAGGATGCAAGAAAGCTTTCATACAAAGCCTGGGGTGTACTAAGGTTTTGATGAAATATCAACTACTACTACCATTAGGACTCACATAATCCTCAACTGAAGTATACTATGAATTAGCAGAAGAGAGCCATGTGCTTTGACTAACTGACCTAATTCTTCTCAAATCATGTTCTTCCATCTCATCTTGTTACATTCTTCTCATCCTCAGGAGGATCTCAGATCTATTGCTACTTCCTTGATGGAGCCTTCCCAAAAGTCTCTGAATAAGACATGTCTTGCCCACTGCAGGCACCAAGAAGATGGTATCTGGCATTTTAAAATATAAATATCTATATCTATATCTATATATCTATCTACATATATATATTATGATATATAAAAAACAAACTCTTAAACAGCACTGACTTGGTGGCAGGCACAAAACTAAATGCTTTACAAAATATTAACTTTTAGTATTCACCTCAATCCTTTGACGCATGTACTTCTGTTTTAAAGTGAGGAAATTGAGACAAGGAAAAATTGAGTGACTTGACCATGGTAACAAAGTTAGAAGGTGGTAGAGCAGAAGATGATTGGAAAAATGGGTAGATGGCTAGGTGGGCAGATGGGTTGGTGGATGGAGGGGTAGGTGGATGAGTGTATGGGTGGATGGATGGTTGGCTAGGTAGGTGGTTAGGTGGGTGGATGGATGGACAGGTAGATGGGTTGGTGGATGGATGGATAGGTGGATGAATGTATGGGTGGATGGATGGATGGATGGCTAGGTGGGTGGTTGGGTGGGTGGATGGATGAGTGGACAGGCAGGTGGGTGGGTTGATGAGTGGATGGGTTGGTGGATGGATGGGTAGGTGGATGAGTGTATAGATGGATGGATGGATGGTTAGGTGGTTGGATGGGTGGACAGGTAGATGGGTTGGTGGATGTGGATGGGTTGGTGGATGAATGGATGGCTAGATGGGTGGATAGATGAGTGGATGGGTAGATGAGTAGGTTGATGAGTATAAGAGTAGATGGAGAGATGGATGGATGGATGGATGGATGGATGGATGGATGGATGAATGTATGGGTGAATGGGTGGATGGATGGATGCATGCATGAGTGGGTATAGGGCTGGACAGGTGGATGGGAAATGGATGGATGAGTACATCACTGGTCTTCCTTGACACTGGTTAATGAGACTGATCATTTTTATTAGTTAAAGAAACTGAAGACATTGAAATACAAAGCAAAAGGGTATTACAGGGTGAACACTGTTACCACCATCTCTACCATTTCATACCTGTATAAACTCCCAGATCTCCTCCCTTTTCAACATTTTGGCACCCCTTTATGGTCTTAGATGTTCTAATTTATCAATATGAGTGAACTCACCAAATATTATGATTATACATTCACGTGTATGTAGATACGTATATGCTACATATAGTTCATATATATCAAATGTGATTTTATATCTACATGTGTCCACATATCTGAGTCTATCACATCAAGAAACAGTGCTTGTTTTCTAAACATATCTGCAAATAGTGTTTAGAATTTAGCTCTAAAACTTGGGAGTTGCATTAAGTATGGGTGTAAATTATATCATTACTTCACAGAGTAATTCAGTGAGCCCCAATTTAGGATTGCAGAAGCCTGCAAACTAGTATCATCTCTACTAATTAAGTTTCTCTCCAGAGAGGAAGCGGGTCAGTATCAACCCCTTTGGGTATAGAATATCTGAAAGTCTTTCAGATCAATTAGGAAATCTTGATTTTTTTCTGGTTGGAGATGACCTTTCCCCCAACTCACTGAATTATATGAGATTATAATGGCCTTCTGCAGTTCTGGTGATACTTGGTTCATTTAAATATTAATGAACATGAATCTGACCCCTTCTGGTTGGGTGATGATAGCCATATTTGTAAAATTTATTACTGGATGGATACTTTCTATCATAATTTAGTCATTGTAAAATGATGTCGCTTCCATCTTTCCTCTTTATCATGTGAATAAATGTTACAGAATCCTGCAGGTTTAGAGTTAAAAGGAGATTTAGATTTTACTTCCTCCAAACCAACTTTAAGGAGGTTAATCCACAAGAATATCTCTGAAATATTAACCTCTAAGATTCCTTCGAGCATGTCCTGTGACGAAGAGCTCATTGTGTAAAAGCAGAGTACAACAGAGCGTTTCTAAACACGGCGTCTACTTGCCTGAGTGCAGACCCAGTCTTCACCATGTACGTGCATGCTTTGTGAGACTACAAGAGCTGTCTGGGCCTCAGTTTCCTCTTCTGAAATAGAGGAAATTCCTCTTCATTGTTGAATATGAAAGGATTTAATGGAAATATATCAAAGGATTTAATCGTTTTCCTGATCATCATCACCATTATCAATGTTAAATTCACCAGTATCCTCAGAACCTATTTCAGACATTAGCTAATGTTATTAAGACAAGACAGAAAAGGTACAGACACGATTCAAGAATATATTCCTTGATGCTAAAGTCTTCCCCTCTTTGCTTCCTTAGGAAACAGCTCAAAGAACTCATGCAAGTGGAACTTACAGCTTCCTTGATCGGACTCAGCGTTCAGTAAGTGTGACCCATTTTGAGCATTCATTACATAAATACATTCATTTCTTTGATCGTGTCTCTATGAAAAGCTCTTGTCTGTAGGCCTGAAGTTTCCGTAAAACCTTTGCTGCCTGCCTGCGTCTTTCTTTTCTGAGCTCCTGCCTTGAGGGTTTGCTAGGTAGAAATACCCTCCCTAGCTTACCTCTGCCCCACTCATCCCCCCAAAAAAAATGATCCCGGGAAATGTGAGAGGTTATCAGTGAATGAACCCCACTTTCATTAGCTGAGGGTTAAAATAAAATGTGCTTTTGTTTTCTTCTGCTCTGAGAGTTTCTCATCAGGAAACATTCTGTCCTTGTTCACATCTCCTAGTCACAAGATCCTGCAAAATAGAAACAGCCAGCAAACGCAGATCGGCTAGTGGGAGCACGTATTTCTGGAGGCATTTAAGAACAATTCATTTTGCTCTTTTTGAGCCACTACGTGACTACTATATAAAAATTACTTCCAGAAAGAAATTCTGTACGCTAAAGATGCTGGGATACGTTTTAGAAATTTCATTTGTTTTTAGCAAGTAAGCACTTTCCACCGTCTGCCTTTCTGGTTGCATGCAAAGACTTTATTTTTGGTGAAGTTAGCAGTATTTTGTCCAATTTTCCCAACTCTCTCTCTCTCTTTAATATATATACACTAGCATTTCACGTAGCACCTTCACAAAGTCTCTGATGTCAGCTCTTCTCTGAAATAGTTCCAGCGGCGAACGTGTTTTAGGACTAAATCTGTAATAATTGAACAATAAATATGAAAATTTTAAAAGACTATCTGCAAGAAATATGTATGTTTCGAGATGGAGCTTCTTTTCCTAGGAATTCAGAATTACTTAGTGTGTTCTACTGAGAGCGTGGGAGTATAATTTGAAACATCAAATAGCAGTCCACCTTGTAAAAAGAACAGGTAGACTAGGCCTCGGCATTCCAGGCCTGGGAGACGCTGATCAAAG
Organism: Perodicticus potto; assembly: GCA_963574655.1. Lineage (NCBI taxonomy): Eukaryota > Metazoa > Chordata > Mammalia > Primates > Lorisidae > Perodicticus > Perodicticus potto. The sequence goes on from CAUYRH010151646.1 coordinate 68,676, forward strand.
GGAATTCTTGTGCCCTTAGTGGGACTGCGTGACTCCCCGTTATTGCTGTAGAATTTGCATATGTGACTAGACAGGAGGAGGAGGCGGGGATAGAAGGAGCTGAAAAGATGGTGTATTAGCTGCGAGCTACATCAGAATGACTTCGCGGAACCCTGATCAGCCAACGCTTGTATCACACGGGAGATTAGACTCATGGCTTTTGTTCCTAATAATAAAGGACGTTCCATCTCTAATTCCCTACATGCCACTGAATCTTTTCATGCCTTTGAAGTTCGGGCTACGCATTTCCTGAAAACTGGGAGGCTTTGTAAGTAAAAAAGGAGAAGGCTGTTTGGCATGAAGTCTGTTCACATCTGTCTGGTGTAGGGTTAAAAATGCTTGTTAATTTATCTTTTTCTGGTTCAGGTAGCATCTTTCTCCAAGATGTCTTTGTGGTGCTGGTGTAGGAAGGGGGGGAGGAAGGGAGGTTCAGAGGATAGGCTTTCTGACCAGCTATGACCCTCCCACCCCTCAGCCTTCTGAACATGATACAAATTACTGCTGCTCAGGAAGAAATTCATGTTCTAGCTCTGCACTGGGGCTGAAGCTTCTAACCTAGGGGAAGCTCTGGTCCCTGAGATAATTAGTACAGTGTTGCAAGGGAGCTCATGTTAATTTGTATAGGGGTATGGCATTTCCATATCTACAACTGTAGTCGAAAGAGAGAGAGAGAAGAAAAATATTAATTTGCTGCTCCAGACCAGCAAGCAGATATGATAATTAAAAAAAAAAAAGTCTAGAAAGGAAAAAGTGGAAAATGTCTCATTTGGGGAGGATTAGGGTTGCTGTCCAATCTCTGTGTGCATAGCAGGTCTCTGTGCCTTCCCGGTATCTGCGACTTCCCTGGTAGAGTGAACCGCAGTCGACTTCTGGGTGGTGAAGAGTTCCCCTGCCCTGGGAGGAAGGTGGAGTCCTGGGCGGCTGCCTGGTTACTGGGAAGGCAGCTGGCATCTGGGTCAGCCTGGGTCTGTGTATTCTTCACCCGTAACGCGTGGGGTATATGCTTCTTGAGAATACTCCCCAGTCCCTTACAGAGATCTTGACAGGAGCAATGCCTTACACGTGGGGTATATGCTTCTTGAGAAAACTCCCCAGTCCCTTACAGAGATCTTGACAGGAGCGATGCCTTACTGGTTGGATTTCCTCATCGTGCTTGGAGTGATGCTGTGGCAAATGCTTTACTATGGTCTGAGCCAGGGTTTTGATGTTTCCATTGGCTTCAGAAAAATCAGCGTTCCATTTCTCACTTTCAAAGTTTGATCACCTTTCATTGTTTAATTTTCTGTCTGCACTGGGACACGTCGGACACAGATTGGCCAGCGTATGTGGTATAGACAGTGAGCTCACAGGAGGAGGCATCTAATTTCTAGCTCTGCGAGCCTCTCTTTAGTCTGTGCACTGAAAGAAAATCTACAGCGAGCGCATGGTATCAAGGTCATGGGGGGGACTTAAGCCTTAGAGGAATTTCCTACAATTTGCAAATTTAACTTCCAAAAGAAGGTTTCCTTTACCTCTGACTGTGTTCAGATTACACTCTCATAGTATACTGTATCACATTTATAATTCATCGAGTAAAAATTAATTTAGTATTTGTTCTTTTCTTTGATCCAGCACTGTCCAATAGAACATTTTGTGATGACAGGAATATTTCCTTTGCCCCTGCCCCCAGCTTTATTGGGGGGGGAGGGATGTTAATTGACAAATAAAAATTACATAGAGTGAAGGTATGCAGTGTGATAAGTTGAGATACATATACTTTGTGAAATGATTAGCACGATCAAGCTAATTAACTTCCTTATCACCTCACATAGTTACCTTGCTACAAGAGTAGATAAACCTAATTCTGTAAATGTGCTGTCCAATATCTTAATCCCAAGCTAGATGGAGCCGTTGAACTCTTGGCATGTGGCTGCCACAACTAAAACCTAAGTATCTTTTAAAAATATATTATCTATGTTTAATTAATTTTGAATTTAAGGACTTGGGACCTTATGAGCACAGAGGCTAGTTCTGGATTATCCACCTTTGTTTATACCCAGGCGTATAGTTAGCTGGCGTCAATCAATTAGGGCACTGATTGATTGATAACTGCCACTGTTGTAGCTCCCCAAGAGTCCTCCATGCCCTCTCATCCCATATGCCCAGTCCTTTTGCATTTACTCATGGTCCAGGACTAAAAGGTTGATGGTCCCCCAGGACCTTACTCCAGTATCACAGTTGTGTCCAGTCCATGCTAACTGGTGTCTCCTGTATGCTGATTGGTCAATAGTATATCACCTCCGATCATATCTACAGTATCTACTGGAGTGACCCATTGCAGACCATCAGAAATTGGTGTATGTGATGATGTTCAAACAGGGGGAGAGGCTAGAATAGAAAGATGAGCACATCTCATCTTCGGATGGGATATTGTGTAAGTGGGAGAAATCCAAACTTTCACATTAGACAAGAGACCAGTCTGGGCTTTCTGGATGTCTGGTTTTTATTCACTCAACATTCTTCTTCAAAGCTTCCACTTCTTCTTTGGAAGGTCTAGAATAACAAGCTCCAAACCCATCACTGGATTCTGGTGCCCTATGAACCGATTGCTATATATCTTTACTTCTGTCAGTCGCTTCTGACTCCAAATGCGTAACACTTGCAATCAGGCCAGACCTCTCTACTCACTCACCCCCGGGCACCAGCCTCTTCTGTGATGCCTAAAGCCATGCTTCAGTCATTGACACTGTCCTGGCCTTCCTCCACTACTAAGTGTTGAGTGAGCTTTTGATCTGAGTCTTCCAAGAGCCTTCTTTCCCCACCCCCATCAACATATTGCTACAAGTGGTCTTTTTACTCACAAGCAGGAAATTCTTCCTAGGTTGCCTTCTTACCTAAAGCCATCCTAGATTACACCCAAAAGATTGAAGGGCTAATAGTCTTGAAACACGAATAGCATCTAGTTAGTTGTGTGATACTCTAGTCCCATCCAACACTTCCTCTAGCGCTTTGTCTTCTCTCTGTGAATCCCTAAATATGTTCTCTTCCAAATGGCCTTTATTTCCCCACTCTAGGCTCATGGAAGGCTTGGTGTCAGCAGCCGGGCTATCCTTCCCTATTCTTCTGCTCTGTACTTGTGCATAGATCTCTGTTAAGCTCTCCTGATAATGAAGTTTTCTCTGTGCATTTCAGTTCCTCAGTTGCCCCTTGTTGAATTAAAAAAAAAAAAAAAGAAAAAAACAACCACTAAGCCTAGAAGGTCGACTGCATGATAATATTTTAGAATCTGGAGCTTGGTGGGACAGGGAAGAGCAGAACAGTATGAGGATGAGGAGAAAGGGAAAGAGCAGCGATTGCATTCCAGGGACGTAGCGTTCTCTCAAGTTAAAACGTCAGCAGATGGTCTGGAAAGGGAAGCGGTCAGGAGGTGTTAGCTGGAATACAAGAGGGAGAGAGAACCAGAGTGGCAGTGACACAGGGCATTAGTTTAGTAGATAGCTAGGCAGAGGGCAGGTTGGATGCCATCTGCATCTAGAGTCCCATGGTCTAGAAGGATGCATAGATGGTGACCTTGCCATGATGGTGCTCTGTGGGCTTTGTGCCTTGACTGTCTGCCTACCACCCCATACACTCTCGTGGTTCCCAGGTACCCTGTGTGTATCACTTGTCTCTCTCAGGCTGCAGCATAGCAGAGCTCTACCAAATTGTTTCGTCTTATTGTTTCTTTTTCTGCCTCCTCTCTGCTAGATAGGGAGTAGGAGCTCAGGGATCCTTTATGATAGAAAGAATAGTGTGAGCACGGAAGTGGCGGGGGTGAAGGGAAGAGAGAGAGATAAGAGAAGAAGTACAGTTCCTTCTGCTTCTTTTAGGACAGTGAAGGCTAAGAGAGAATGGAAGTTACAGGAAGCTTTGATGACAGTAGGATGCAGAGGCCAGAGTGACACCCCACACACGATGCACCCCGCTTTCCCTTGTTATTGCTTGTGCACAGTCTGTCTCCACTAGACTGGAGGTGCTAGGAAGGTGCCATGTATGGCTGTCTCACTGCTGTATCCCAAACACCCATAAAAGTGACAAAGAGACAAGCACATACATGTTTTTTTTTTATTTCCTCCAGCACCATAATAGTTGGAGATTTTGTTTTATTTTTATTTTTTTTTATTAAATCATAGCTGCGTATGTTAAACAGTTTGATGAAAACATTTCAGATTGTATATGAAACCAGCACATTGTATCCCTTGATTGCACTAAAGCACATACATGTTTTGAATGAATTATTTATTGAATTGCATGAATTAGCACTGTGAACAATGATCACACTCTTCGTGCTTTGAAACTCTTTGGAACTTTTCTTCTGTCATCCTTGAATGCCCGTAGCTCCACCTACAATCTAGATCAGTCTTTGAAAAAATTAAGAGGGCCAGGTTCCTTAAACTCCCACATGGTTCTCAACATGTTTGGCTGGTGGGACTTCTATTTCCTCACAAGAAAAATAATAATAGGGAATTGAACTAGGATGGTCTTTAACTAGGACCCTTTTCAACATTTAATTCAAAAAATAAACAAGAAATACATAAACTGTCCGGGGGTGGTGGCTCATGCCTGTAATCCCAACCCTCTGGGAGGCCAGGTGGGAGGATGGCTTGAGCTCAGAAGTTTGAGACCAGTTTGAGCAAGAGTGACACTCTCTCTCTGGCCGGGCATTATGGCTGGTGCCCCTAGTCCCAGCTACTTGGGTGGCTGAGAAGGAGGATCACTTCAGCCCAAGAGTTTCAGGTTGCTACAAGCTATGATGCCATGACACTCTACCCAGGGTAACAGAATGAGACTCTGTCTCAAAAAAATTAAAAATAAAAAAATAAAAGAAAAAACAAGAAACATAGACACTAGGCTACAGAATAGAAAGTCAGAGTTAAGTATAATTATCTCAGCCAGAGGGCAGCAGTCCTTCCAGGACCCAGGTGTATACGAAAATGAGCCATACTCTCCTGGACAAGAGAATGTACTGTGTGGGTTTGTAATGGATACAGTACAGACATTTCCCTTTCTCTTTATTTATATCATTAAACTGATATTATATAGTTCGATCCTATTCATGGGTTGTATTGGAGAACTACGGGGAAGGAGCAGCTGTTGGCTGCACCCTCTTCTGTCTCATCTGTCCTCTTTAGCACAGAAGGAGGTGAATTCTTTGCCTTTGTCCCAGTCATTCATCAGTTCCCAGGGAGAAGACCTAAGGAAAACAATGCGGTGTCTCTACATTGAATCCCAACAGCACTCTGTTGAAGCAGAAGCATAGATATAGATCTACTTGCTTCACAACTCAACGTCACAATGCAGGGTTGTTTTGAGAGGAAACTGGTGCATCTGGGATCACTTGATGTCCTACTGGTGATTCCTTTAGGAATTTATGGAAATTACACAGGACCCACCAAAATTCCGGTGTGATGGCTGATTAATAAGTTATGGAAGTCGGTTTCTAAAAATGCAGGAAGCTACACATTTTGAGATGTTTCAAAGCAAAAGGACACATTTCCTCCAGGTATGGACAGCCAGAATACTTTTAAAAACAGAACAAAATGAAGCGTGTCTAATTGGAACTCAGGTGATTTGCAGATTTTTACTTCAGAAAATACTAACCTCGGCTCGGCGCCCATAGCTCAGTGGTTAGGGTGCCAGCCACATGCACCAGGGCTAATGGGTTCGAACCCGATCCAGGGCTGGTAACCAACAACGACAACAACAACAACTACAAAATAGCCGGGCATTGTGGTGGGCGCCTGTAGTCCCAGCTGCTTGGGAGGCTGAGGCAAGAGAATTGCTTAAGCCCAAGAGTTAGAGGTTGCTATGAGCTGTGATGCCACAGCACTCTACCAAGGGGGACATGATGAGACTGTCTCAAAAAAAAAAAAAAAAAACACCAAAACTAACCTCAACTCCATGTCCAGCTTTCCATTTTGAGGAGGAATGTCCCCTCCTGCCAGCTGACTTGGGTGTGTTGAGGATGTGTGGTGCACATGGTTGGGTATGCAGATGCTGGCACGGTGGTGAAATCTTACTGGACCTCGGTGTCTCTGTTTAAGAAGGATGAGTTATCTTGAAAACCCCCCATATGGCTCATTCCAGCTCAGGTTGCTGTGACACTGCAATGTAAGTCAACGTTTTTATCCTGGGAGCATCATTCATTCATTCATTCATTCAAAAATATCTCTGGAAAAATTTTGTCATCGGATTCTTGCTGGGTGCTGAGGATATTCTAGAGAACAGACAGGCATGGGATCCTGAACCTATGATAAAATTGTAAGATACAGTTTTAAAGAGATAAAATAATAATGCAAGTTGTATTAACTATTATGGACTAGCCAGTGACACAGAGGGTTCAGAATATAAGGATATGATCAGCCCCAATTTCAGATGTGGAGAGGGCCAAGAAGCAGCCCTGAAGTTGTAAATCCTTCTCTTTTCCTGGGTGCCAGCCCAGGTATTCTTTTCTCAAAAGCCTGCTTGTCTTCTTCAGGACCTTCCTCACCCTTCCCAAAGGACATCACCATCTCAGGGTTGTCCCCTCTCCCGGCCGTGTCAGTTGCACTTTACAGGGCGGACTCTCCCAACCAAGTCCACAAACCTGCACTCTGTGCAGAATCAATGCCCATTTGCAGCTGCTAATGCATTAATAACAGAAATGTCCGTGCCGTGACCTACCTGAGTCATTACACACTAATCGTAGGAGGCAATTTCAAGCAGATTGACTAGTGAGCAGTGTCCTCCCTGGCATCCAGGAGGGAGGACACACGGCTGCCTTCACAACCCTGGAGCAGATGGCCCGGGAGCTTAATCACACACTGCAGCCGGTGCGGGTCTTGCTCCAGGAAGGGGAACCTCCATGTCTTGCATGCAAAGCTTGGCTCTCTCACCTGGGGCTGTGCTCCAAGTACCCGCCTTTCATTTTGGAATGGAATGCAAATCTTACCAACCTTCCTTGTCCCTATTTGAAACGGAATCACCCCACCGTGCACCACTGTCCTGAGACCACTTCAATGCCTTCCCCACATTTCTTGGGGCCCAAAGCTGTGGTCTTCATGGGCTGGCAATTTGGTATAATGATTTAAGTTAACTTTTAGCTTGAGCATTTGTTTTTTGCATGTGGCTCTCTCATTCCCTACAGTCATAATTGTAAGGGCTACACAATGTTATTGGGCTATGAACTAAAATAAAATCTTAAGCCTACCCCCCCCCCCCAGAAGACTGACTGGGCCCCCTGTTGACCAAAAGGGCCCTAGGAATACTGTAAAGCTGAGTTGCTGGCCTTGAGAAGGGAAGTCATAAATGCCTCTTCATGCCCCTCTCCCTTCTTGGAGATGTCCTTTGTCACTCATTAATAGGCCTAAGGCTATATGTGGGGAAGCTTAAACCACACTTGGAGGTCATCAATTTACTTAACAGATTGCTTGAGTCTGGATTATATGTTGCTGATTAACATACTTTCTTATCTTAAAACATTCTAAGCCTTTAGACAAGCTCCTTTATTTAACCAATTACAAATCAAAGAAATCTTTTGTTCCACCTATAACCTATACTTCCCTGCTTAGAGACGCTCTGCCTTTTGGGGCCAAATGAACATATACCTTCCAAGTACTGATTTATGGCTTCACATGCAGTTCCTCTCTCCCTGAAATATGTAAAACCAAACTTTAACCCAACCACAGAGAGACCACTGTCTCGAGGCTTCTTGGACTTGGTTCTCCAGGCCACGGTCACACTCAGAATAAACCTCTTTAAATCATTTTGCAGAGTTTGGGTTCTTTCTCATCAACAAGTTGCTATTTTATTCCTCCGTATGTATTCATGGACTGTCTAGGGGGGTTCTGCTCTTTTCACCAACATCAGTATCACTAGAGTTAATCACTTAGGATCTATACAGTTCTCTTTCCTTGGAGTGAGTTACCCAAGGTTACAGAGCCCTGAGAGGGATTGTTCAGTCAAAGGATAGAAGCTTCTTTATGGCATTGAGTACATATGGCTGATCATTTCTTTAAATAGATGGTGCTCATTTACAGTCAGCTCATTGTATTTTTGGGCTTTCTACTCTTAGCTACCTCTTATTTATTTGTCCATAACAAGGACTCTGGTTGTATTCAAGAGGAGCTAGACAAGAGTCATATAGCATTTTTACCTTCAAGAAACTCACAGAATACAAAGAGAAGCCCAGTTACAAAACCCATTCCTCTATGAGTTCACAATGTCCAATAAAAAAGGAAGCTTCAGAGCACATGGATTTCTCAGAACATTGTTTCTGAGACAGGTGTGACCAGGGAGGCTCTCACTGGGATTGATCTGAGATGATTGTGGTATTGTTTCTTGAAATGGGTTTGGACAGTCTAGAAATCTGGTGTTTTTCCAGTGCCATGGTTCAGCATTCTATCCATAAGTTCATGTACAAGAACTTTGTTATATGCATTGTGTTCTGGCTGTAGTTTTAATGGCACATACGCTCTAACAATAGTTGCTGAAAATTCTGTTGGTGGGGATTTATAAAAGTTGCACATGGCTGAGGTCAAATAAGCTGTGATTCTTTTGGCTGTGTGTGTTCAATAGACCCAATGGGGCACGTCTGGTAGTTCATTTAGATTCAAATAAAGAAAGCGGAGGTCCTAGTGGAAAAAGCATAGATTCTGAGACAAACAAATTGAGGATTCAAACCTTGGCTCACTGCAAAATTGGGAAAGTCACTTAATCTTTCTTAGCCCTAATTTCCTCTTCTGTAATGAGGATGACAATAGCAACTGATAGGTTTCTTATGAAGATTAAATAAAAATCCCAGTGAGGGGAAGAGGGTATGTGTTAGGGGACACATTTGGGGATATGGGTAGAACCCTAAGAGCAGAGCGGTGGCAAGTGCTTGGTTTTAGTGAGAGAAGACTGCTGTGCTTCTGATGACGAAGACAGAAAATGAGAGAAAAAGGATGAACCCAGCAAGTGGGCAGGAATCTGACATCTGTGTGAAGGAAGGGCCCCAAGAAATCGGTGGCTGGTTCTAAGGTGGAATTGGAGGTTTTTGGCTTCATGGTGATCCAGTGCCTCCCCCCACACTGCCCTCTTCACCTTCCTCCCTTCAAAGTTAGTCTCTTCCTTCAAAACCATCATACTTAGCGTGAGAAATGTGTGGAAAGTATGCAAAATGCTGAGTTCCTCCGGTCTGGGTCTGTGCAGTAGGAAACGGCATTGCCTTTTGTCTCTTAACATCACAACTCACGTGTTGGATGTTCGCTTCTGGGCCGGGCCGTGAGCTAAATGTTTTATGTGCGTGACTTCATTTCATCCTCATAATGACCTGGTCAGATGGGCCCTGCTATTGCAGTTAAGGGCTGCGAGGTAAACACGCAGTGTGTGATGAAAGCAGATACAGAGTGTGGTGATTTAATTGAGGTAATTGAGGAAGTGATGTTTAACTGGTGGAGCAGTGTAGCGAACATCTTTGGGGTTGGGAGCAGGGCATGTCATGCTTTTGAGCAATTAAAGGAAGGTGTGTTTGGGACACAGTGCTGGAAGGGGGCTTGCGGTAAGATGAGGAGGAGGAGCTAAGAGAGAGAACCATCCACGTGCTGGTTCAGCTCCATCTTAAGTGTCAGGGGTAGCTAATCAAAAATCTGGAAAAGTAAAATTGAATCCAGTTTATGTGAGAATTAGCCACTATTTTCTTTTTTGTTTTCTTTCCCTCACCCTCTCCATCCTTCTCTCCCTATCTGCTCACCCCTTCCCCCATGCCCCACTGTGTCATTAATTGTCATTACTTGTCCTCATACCAAAGTTGAATACGTAGGATTCATGCTTCTCCATTCTTGTGATGCTTCATTAAGAATAACGTGTTCCACCTCCATCCAAGTTAGTACAAATACTGCAAAATCTTCATTTTTTGATGGCTGAATAATATTCCTTGGTATACATATACTATAGCTTACTGTCACAAGTCACTTCTGACATTTCTTGCCAAGGCCCCGGACTGGCCAGATCTCAGGCCCGGCTTAACTAGGTTCTGGACACGGAGCGCTAAGTTACCTTGCTCAGGTTCAGTTTCTCTTAGGTGCCTGAGGGCTGTCTATTTTAGCTGGAGAGAGAGAGTCTTAGAGAGAGTAAAGCAGTCTTCTTAGAAAGATAGATCTTAGTCTTTAGCAGAGCTTGGTAATCTTCAGCAGAGATACCGTGCTGGCGTTCTGCAGGCGGGAGAGGAGTCAGAATAAGTGGGTCCGTGATAGAATGCGCATGCTCCTGACTGCCTGCTCCTCCAGCCTAACATAAGGCTGATCTCGCCTCTCAACACCACAGGTGTAGAGACTGCTAATTCACCCGTGCTCTCATCTCGTGAGTTCTCATGCTTGTTAGCTAAATCCCTCTCCATGCCCTTTCCACCAAGGTGTTCCATAATTGAGCCATACAGGTATTTCTTATACCTCTCACTCCTAGCCATAGGCTATACGGGCTGCAACAGCTTACCAATCCATTGCTGGGTTGGAGGACATTTGGGCTATTTCCACAGAGTAACAAACATCGTTATACATGTGTGTGCGCCAGTGCATGTGTGTTTTAAATTCCTCCAGCTACCATGTTGAGGAAGCCTTGAAGAGAAGGCCAGAATGAAAAGGAGAATAGTTGAGCAGTTTGTAGAAATAGTCTGAGTGGGAAGTATGACATTGGCTCGGAATAGGATCAGACTAAGAGGATGCAAGGAAGTTGGAGGCTCTCTCTCCATCATCTGTCTATCTCTCTGTTCAGTGTTTGCGTAAAATCCAATCATTGGCTCAATTCTCTGGCAGCAGTAAGTTTCTAAGTCCTGCAGAAATCATGAGATTGATTTCGCTTTCATTTTCTTTTCAGTTTTATGTGTTCGTTTACCTAAGTATGTTTTGTTGCTGTTCCAGGAATAGAGAAATTCTTTCCCCTTCCATGTTAAAGTTTTGTTGGAGGCGATGCTGTTGGTCCCCGAGTTTCCCTTTGCTGCTGTCTCCCATTTCGCCCTGGGTGGCGACATTTGTTTTCCCTAAGTCTCTTCGTGCATCGAAGACTGACATTCTTAATAGTTCTGTCACTCCTGTTACAACAGGCTGCCGAAAATATGCAGGCGATGGCTGCAGGAGACAGGGCCGTCTCGGCGGTTCATGTAACACAAATGGGGTTGCGAGGTAGAGGGGAGATAATTAGTTTAGTTAGATGTCAATGGCAGATGAATGAAGAAACTACTAATATGTGGATGCCTGGAAGGAGGTGTGGTCTGCCTCATTTAAGGTTTAAGGAGGAATAATCGAATGAATGGCTGCGAAAATAAAAGCGGTATCAAGACATTTTTTATGGCAACCGAGAAGGCGGGAAGAGCTAAATTCAGTCAGCCTCCATTTACTGAGTGTTTATTATGTACCTGTCACTGTGTGAGGCATTTTAGCAAAGCTGAAAGGGGGGAAAATACTAGTAAGACGTACACAAGCCTTTAGATTCTCCACAGGAGTCGAGATTTCAAAACATATGAATGCTCCAAGCAAACACCACAGACGTTGAGTGGCACCTGTAAGCCCCACGAATAGGCCGCGCTGTCAGAGTCAGCAGGAGAAATGTGTTACGAGGGAGATAGGATGGCTCTGCGACCGTGGTGGATTGACTTAACCTCTTCGGATGTGAGTTCTTCCCTTTGTAACATGTTCACTTTATGGCATGGAGTATTGGTGCATTTTCTCTGTCCTCCACACAGACATACCTGATTGGTGCTCCTCGGGCTGCCATTTTGGTGCTGAGAACAGGAAAGTGGGGTAGAAAAATGCTCTCTCTGAGCCGCGTGGTTTATGGGAGTCTGCTATCTCAGTGAATTCTAGAGATAGGCTATTCTAGGTGTTCAGAGAACAGTAAGTCAGCAGAAACGATACCATGAACGAGAACGGTTTTAGAAAACAGGCAAAGGTAAATCCTTTGCTGACTATATTCCACCTCTTATAAGAAAGTCATGGAACATGTGCAATCAATATATTAGATACACCTGACATTTCATGGGCCATTTTAGCCGATTATAAAATCTTAACGAAAGCATTGATTTTATTTCATTTTATTTTCATTTTTTTTCCTGCTCTCCTATGCTATGCACCTGCATCTTGTTTAAAACTGGTTTTTTTTCCATTTGATACTTCTATTATTCCAGTCTCCATTTCTTATCTGCTTTTTTATTCACTGATTTTTCCATCTCTCTATATCATCATAACTTCCTTTTTGTTTCAGTCTTTTATATCGCTTGACTAATTTTTCATTAGTTTTTCGTGCTTGATTTTTCAGACTTTGCTATATGAAATGGTCTGGCCATTTCTGTACATCTGAAAACTTAAAATGTTAAATTTTTAAAAAAGATACAGACTTTTTTTGTGTGGGGGATTAAGTTTTAATAGGTGACATATGTTTAAATTTGCATATCATAGGCATTTTAAATATATGAATGTTTAGAAAGCTGTAAAAAGATGCTACTTGTTATTTGTAAGTTTTATGTATCAATCAACAGTAAAGCCATTTTTCACTTTACTAAATGATCTTCTGCTGCCTCACCAGTTGAAGAAATAAAAGAAAAGTCATCCTAGGCTAATGCTTAGAAGGGCCTAACTACTTAGTACCCTGAGAGCTAAAGAAAAATGGAAGTGAATTAAAATCGTTGTGTTTTTAGCAAGTAGGGGTAAGAAACACAGTGACTAGACTCAGAAGGGTTTTTCTACAGAAAGACCTTAACAGTTGGATAAATTTGTCTTGATTAAAGAAGGGAATAAGATGTTGGAGAGGAAGTAGAAGTATTACTTTAGGGTTGTTGAGAAATACTAGCTAGTGGTGCTGAGGAAGAGAAGGACAACTTGTCAGCCACTCCAGAGGAGTAGTTTTATTAAAAGTCAATGGATTATACCAGAATGGGCGTTATATACTGAGAAATAAGGTTCAACATCCTGTGGATTTAGGCACTCTCAAATCTGCGTATCTGGATTGGGTCAGAGGGAGTTTTACATCCAGGCTTAGTGAAATAAGACTCTAGATAGAAGGAAGGCAAATAGATTTCTTCTTGCTTGCCAGTTCTGATTAGCATAAGCTCCCTGTAGTTTTGTGCAGAGGGATTCATCTGAGCTCAGCAGGAAAGTGCTGTGATTGATTAGCAATGTCTTCCAGGGGTACAGGAAGGGGAAGTGGTAGCACATATGCCAAGTCTTCCCATTCTACTCTAGACAGGAGAGTATTTTCCCTGTGGTCAAAGAAGGAAACTTGTTTGCTCCTGGAGACTCAATCTCTTAGGTTTGTTGGATTAAATTTTAAGATGATTTAATTTTGTATTACTGTCAAGCAAGACAGAATAATGTCATCCTAGAGTCTCCAGAGGAATATTACAGTTTAGTTGGGGACATATATTATTATTTCTAACCAAATCCCCTTTCAATATGATAGTTTAATGGTGGGGACTTTTTTTAAACAGCTTTGTTCAGGGAATGCTGTTTGCCTAGGGCAGGTCTTGGCACCATGTGCCATGGGTACCTCACGCATCTCTCTGAGCAGATGCTTTACTGGAGCAGAGTGCCAGGTGAGGGAGGGAGGTGTGGAAATGTCTAAACATACCTAGGGATAGAGACATTTCCCTCACCAACTGGATTAATCCTTTTCTTTTTTTAAATTTCAGATGAATATAAGGATACATTTCTAGTTAGTGTACATTTCTAAGGTAAAGTTCAAGTTGTAGTTAAGCCCTTCACCCAGGAGGCGTGCTGAACACCCTCACATTGTGCACAATAGATGAGAACATGCCAATCACCAATGTACTCAACCCTATTAATTATAAGAAAGGTAGTAAAGGGCGGTGCCTGTGGCTCAAAGGAGTAGGGCGCTGGCTCCATATACCGGAGGTGGCGGGTTCAAATCCCAGCCCCGGTCAAAAACAAACAAACAAAAAAACCAAACAGCAACAACAAAAAACTGCAATAAAAAAAAGAAAGGTAATAAATACAAAACTATAAAAAATGAAGTAGAAATTGAAAATACATAATAAAAATAGATGACCGGCACAGAAGCCAGCCTCTGACAGTTGGCAGTTTCTCTGTTGAACCTTGCTTCCCTCATTTGGAAAATGGATCAACAAACAGATACTGTCGACTCAGAAGGCTGAATTCCTCTTATCTGTCCTTAGTCCCATTTGAAGAGGAGGACACGGCAACTCAGAGAAGTAGACACCTGCGGGGGAGTTAAGTGTCGGAGCTGGATTTGAACTTTGGCACTTGGTCTCAAGAGTGAATTCATCCTGATGAGCTCCGCAGAGGGCTGGATTTGTAACCTACAGAGGGCTGAATCTTGAGTCTAAAACTGGTATTCTAGTTCCAATCCCATCACATGCTATCTGCGAGAACTCTGGCAGTCCCCAACTTCCCTTGGCCTTCGTCTCCTCATCTCTAAGAACTGTAAGGTTCTCTAAAGAGCTGGTGGGGAAAACTGAATGACGTGGTAGATGGGATGACAGCTTTCACGGCGGGACGTGCAGCGTAAGGCAGCGCAGTTAATAGGACGAGACACATAGCTGCCCACAAAAGGTCGAAGAAGTCATGAGAAACCCTTGATTCAGCCCATAAGTGCAAATGATCTATAAAACATCATTTTAGTTCATTTTTAAAAAGAGCCTAGCCAGTTATATTATACTCAATAAATATCATTTGTTGAAAATCTACTACTTATGTTCTACTTTTCCTTTGTGATGAAGGACAGTTTGCAATGCAATCCCTATCTGAAAGGAACTTAAACTTGCCTTAAGAAAAGCATCATTCAGTCGGACCCATTTTTTGTGAAACCCAGAAGTGTAGATCCTCTTGTATTACTCAATGATTTCTTTCCATGGGGCTATTCTACAAACGCTTTATATTTTCCCATACTGTAAACTTGGGTATTTCTTGAAAAATTTACCCTGGGGCAAGCACACTGGTCTCCTGTTTTGTCAATCCCCAAAATACCAAAGAAGGAGGACCCTGTGATGATTGAGGCCTCCTTGAATGGTGCATTTGGAGTCAAGACACCGATACCAAGTCTGCGTCCTGCCTTCCCACTGGGGATGAGCAACGTGGATCACCACCAGCCTCCTGAAAACACGAAGTTGTACCAGGGTGGGCCAAACTGCTGCACACCAAAAAAGTGGGCAAATGATAGAGGATATGGGGGTGCAGAGGAGGCGGAAAAACATACACACATTTTAAGAAAGGAAAAGTCTGTATTAAAACTGTCACTTTTGACGTCCGCAGTTGCAAGAGATACAAGATCCCACACCATGATAACAAACGTTATCAGTGTATATTGAGTAGCACAATTGCAGGACAGTTTTTCGGGTATACTTTTTTCGGTACCCTCTGTGTGTTGTGGACTGAGGGCGTCAACGTGGCGGAAGGACTGAGGCGTAGGACTAGGAGAGAACAAGTGGCTCACAAGTGCGCCTGCAAACAGAGCGTTTGCACCGGAATGACACTTTCTGACGGGCAGCACAGTAGAAAAGGCACACAGGCTACAAGGACACTAGCTGTGACACGGCAAGTACCACTTATTTTCTATATTTTCTTGCTAATTAATAAATGTCCTAGGAAGGAGCAGTTAACCATTGGGTACCAGGTACAAGATCATCTCTGCTAGGAAAAAAATAGGTTATCAGAGTGCAGGTAGAAGACCATAGAAAGAGGACCCCAAGCTGACAGAATCCTCCTGTCTTTTTAACTTTCCCTCAAAAGACATCCTGTGTGTGCCTTGGAAGACGACATCCCTGGGATACCAGCTGGTCTGAATAAGGGCAGACCCTGGTTTAGCAGTCCCAGTTCCTACCAACTGATCAAGTGGGAGCATCTTCACAAACTCGAAAAAGCCAGATTTCGATTCTCAAGTCTTGGTTTTCATGCTTCCTGATGTATGGACAATGCTTTAGACAATTTTATCTATAATTCACCATATGTGGAGTATGCAATATTCACTAGCTGTACCTTTGATTAAATTGTCCAGTGATAAAAGTAACAAGGTTTCTTCATTTTCCATTAACTCCACCCCCTCACTGGAATGCCTTCCCCCTCCAACACACAAACACGCATGTGCGTTTTCATCCAGAATTATAAACTTAAAAGGGATTATATCCAGATTACTTCACCTTTGTGCCATGTTACTATTTTGACAAGTTGTCATCTTTTAAAGTTTAGTGAAGTCCTGTCCATGTAAAATCAGTCAGTAGGGCCTAAAGGGAAAACTCCAGGAAGTGTTTTTTTTCATTGTTGGGGATGCATTGAGGGTGCACAGAACCATGTTACAGTAATTGCTTTTGTTAGATAAGGACCCTCTTATAATTGTGCCCTGCCCCCCAAAAGGTGTACCACACCCCTCATCCTCCTTCCCCCTCCCTCCTTCCCACTCCCTCCTTCCCTTTCTCAGCCCTCCCCATCCCGTGTACTAGGACCTTAATTGTCCTCATACCAGAATTGAGTACATAGGATTCTCGTTTCTCCATTCTTGTGATGCTTTACTAAGAACAATGTGTTCCACTTCCATCCGAGTTAATACAAAAGATGTAAAGGCTCCATCTATTTTAGTAGTTGAATAGTACTCATGGTATACATATACCACAGCTTGTTAATCCATTCACTGATATCTTTAGAAAAATTTTTTTCATTGTTATTTTAGGTACATGACCATTGTCTATGGGGTACGTGTGATGTTTTGATCCAAGCATATAATGTACATTAATCAAATCAGGATAACTGTCGTAGTCTCACTTTAGGCATTTATCATTTCTTTGTGTTGGAAACATTCTAATTCCACTTTTTAAAGTGTTTTAAAATGTATCCTAACTCATTGTTGATTATAGTCATTTTTTTGTGCTGTCCAATTCTGACTTCATGAATTTTTGTACCCATTATCCATTCCCACTTTGTCCTCACCTGCCCTGCTACCCTTGCCAGCTCCTGGTAACCTTCGTTTTCTTTGTCTCTATCAGATCAATTGTTTTTAATATTGAGGAATAAGAATTTTTAAATAGTTATATGACTCTATTTTTATTAATATGTAGGTTGAAAAACCATGGCCTGACACAGTTCAAGCAAAAAACAATTCTTGTACAATTGAACACTGGGAACAAAATTTTTTAAAAAACTTGATTAGTGGATGAAATGTAAGTTCTTGCTTTCTTTTAAAGCTTGAAAGGTTAGAAATACCCAACAGAGGCTATCTGGCTGTATAATTCCAAATTCATTCCTCTTCTAAGACAAAATATCACCCAGGAGACTTACACAAGTTGATTCTTCTCCAAAGAGTACATGTTTAACCAATTCTTCTAACCTGGTGACCATGATTATTGTTTATGTTCATTTTCAAGGACCCAGAACAATTTAAACCCTGTAGAAATTCATCAAAAAGCACTTAATGTGTTCTTTTGAGGTAGATACACAGTAAAGGTTTTTCATTGAATGACTGAGTAAAGGATTCATTCTTACACCAGAGGAGAAGGGAGAGGGAGCAAGTGGGAAGGGTGGCATGTGGGGCTCAGCTCTCAGAAGTGGGTGTGGGGACAGAACTGGGTAATCCTCAGGATATAGTAGTTCACGGCTGCTATGTCTCAGAATGAGACAAGTATAGAAGGATCAGGAGTGGAAGGGAATGTGGCAAGACACGTGTGCATGGACCATACAAGATGGTGGACAAATAGAGGCCATTTATTCATTAATTTAATATTTTACCTAGTACTTACTATGTGTCAGACACCATGCAGCTGAGTTATGGGGGCTGGGGACCCTGGTTCCCTGAACCCAGTTAACCTGGTTCGATTACTCTGCTGAGCTTTAGAAAGCTTGAGGGCAGCACCATGGGCATCAAAAGCAAATGAGGCCTGTACAAGGGTCAGTGTAACAATGAGAGATTTTATTTAAGAACAAGAGACAGCTTGGAGCACTTCCAAAGAGAGTTGGAAGTGGATCCCTCTCATGAAGGAGAAGAGTTGAGAGGGACAGAGATGCAAAGGCCTGCAGGGTACAAATACCCTTTCCTTCCCTGGGTTTGAAATAGGCTGCAACTCTCCCATTGGCCTCAGGGCCTCCAGCATCATTGCCTTTTTCTATTGGTCATTGGTTACCCAGGTTGCCTCCTACCCATTCTTTTTTTTGGTAGAGACAGAGTCTCACTTTATCACCATCGGTAGAGTGCCATGGTGTCACACAGCTCACAGCAACCTCCAGCTCCTGGGCTTAGGCGATTCTCTTGCCTCAGCCTCCCGAGGAGCTGGGACTACAGGCACCCGCCACAGCACCTGGCTATTTTTCTGCTTTGCAGTTCGGAGGAGGCCAGGTTTGAACCTGCCACCTTTGGTATATGGGTCAGTTCCCTACTCGATGAGCCACAGGCACTGCCCCTCCTACCCATTCTTTTCCCTTCTTTTCCCTTCTTTTCAGACTTGCTGAGCTGTGAACGTTCCTGTGAGCCCTGCAGGTTTCTTGTTCTGTAGGCCAGGCTTTCCTTCCATCCACCTTGGATCCCCTTTCTTTGTGTCCCTTCTCACTGAGGAAGGCAGAGTACATAGGGTTACCAGCCACCCAGGGTTTCCTAGAATTGAGGAGTTCCCTGGGAGGTGGCACTTTTTTTTTTTTTTTTTTGAGACAGAATTTCACTATGCTGCTCTCTGTATAGTGCAGTGACATCACAGCACCCAGCAACCTCAAACGCTTGAACTTAAACAATTCTCTTGCCTCAACCTCCCAAGTAACTAGGACTACAGGCACCTGCCACAATGTCCGGCTATTTTTTTGTTGCAGTTGCCATTGTTGATTAGCAGTCCCAGGCCACATTCCAAACTGCCAGCCTCAGTGTATGGGGCTAACACAGTAACCAGTGTGCCACAGGCACTAAGCCATGGGAGGTGGCACTTTGATTCCAAAGTTGGATAGGTGCCAAGTGCCCCAGCAAGAGTCAGTTGCCCTGAGTGTGAAGACATGCTAACAAGTGTGACTGATGACCTGGTTGCCAAGGGGTCCTGAAATGGGGTCACCTGACCATCCTCAGTGAAAATACAGGAAGGGTCAGGGTCAGACACACCCATCAATGATGAATGGTGCACCAGTGTGATCAGGGGAAGAGAAGTAACAGCACCGAGGGGGACCCTGGATGAGCACAGGCATCACGAGAACTAAAAAGCACAGGGTAGACAGAGAGTGGCAAAAACTGAAGCCTCAGAGCTGGGCCACATTTGCTGTGCACTTATGGGACCTAGATTAGCTTTCTAGTGCCGCTGAGACAAATGATTATGAAGTAACAGCTTAAAACAATATAAATTTCCTATCGTACAGTTCTGCAGGTCATAAGTCCAGAATGGGTCACACTGGATTAAACAAAACAAAACAAACAAACAATAACAAAAAACCCCAAGGTGTTAGGAAGGCAGTGTTCCTTCAGAAGGCTCTATGCATGCCTGGGCCACCCATGACACTTGTTCGTGTTGCAGGAAAAGGAGGCCCAGCGGAGAGAACAAACACCCAAACACCGTGTTTAAGAGGAAAAAGGCTTTTATTCAGCCAGTGGAGTGAAGGGCAGAGAAGAATTCAAAATGGTGGTGCTCCCCAACTGGGTGGGTCTTTTCCTTTTTATCAGCCTCTCATTGGTCAGTTTGAATCAAGCAGGAGAAGCAGGTGCTAGCTCTTACAGAACCATGGGCTTTTACAGAAGCTGAACCAGGAATTACTTTTCAGGTCCCAGGAAGTTAAGTCTATAAATTCCTAACAGCTGAGTCACACCACAGGCAGGCCCTTGTAGGAGTATCCTTGGGGTCTCTTTGAGAAGACCTCTATTCTTTTAGACCTTACTTTTTCGGGGTATCATCCCTCATTAGCACATTTTTAAGCATGTTTTCTTGTTTGTTTATTTGTTTTTTGCCTTTTAGAGGCATCTTACATTCCTTAGCTCTTGGGCCCTTTCATCATTTTCATATGGAATGTGACACTAATTTTTCTTCTACCATCTTCTTTTACTTTCCAGGATTCTTGTGATTATGTTGAACCCATCTGGATAATTCAGAATACTCTCTTTATCTTAAGCTCTCTTTATCAGCAAGCTTAATTCCATCTGCATCTTTAATTCCTCTTTGCCAAGTAACATAAAATAGTCACAGTCTCCAGGAACTAGAATGTGGACACCTTTGAGGGGTTCATTATTCTGCCTACCTGCAGGCATATGAACGGCTTCGTTCTAAATTCAAAGAGGAGTTGGAAAACTGTCAAAAACCTTCTTTGTGGGGGAGTGATGATGTACCATATGCATTTTCTCCCCCCCCCTTTTTATTATTAAATCATAGCTGTGCACATTAGTGCAATCAAGGGGTACAATGTGCTGGTTTCATATACAATCTGAACTATTTTCATCAAACTGATTAACATGGCCTTCATGGCATTTTCTTAGTTATTGTATGAAGACATTTGTATTCTGCATTTAGTAAGTTTCACCTGTACCCTTCTAAGATGCACTGCAGGTTTGGTCCCACCAATCACCTTCACTCCACCCCAACTCCCTCCTTTCCTCCCCTCCTTTGCCCATTTCCCCATATTCTTGTGCTATAGTTGGATTCTAGCCTTCATATGAAAGCTATAAATTAGCTTCATGGTAGGGCTGTCCCATAAGCATTTTTGAGGACCACTCTGCTGCAGTGGCGGGTAGGGGGCAGAAGGGGGCATCTTTGAGGAAAGGAGTCACAGAGCTCCCGTGAAAGGTGGTGGTGGTGGTGGTGCAGGCTAGGATTGGTACAGTGAGGATGGAGAAATGTAAATGCATTCTGGGCTGTATTCCACAGGCAGAATTGACTTAAATTAGATAGATTAGA